>JABFOV010004155.1:0-14534 GCA_022817685.1 Aradophagus sp. ZL-2020 | reverse complement strand
ATTTATTGTGTAAGCTCTAATTTTTACGGTTTTTAACAGTAAAATGTAGTGTTTACACAGTAAATACTACCCTTTTTATGCTTAATACATATCAAATACTGTTTTAACAGTAAAATTTAGTGTTTTATCATTCTGAGTGTAAAAAATGAGTCTGTACATATCATGGGAATTAAAATATTTATCACCATTATACATGTTTCAGGACCAGGTTTCATTTTAAATGATATGAAAACTTGCCACCCGCTTTATTTCAAAATATTATCGTTATATTCAAAATAGTTACAAGCGCTTTCAATGGTAAAGCTTCTAAAAAATATTTCATATTTTATTGCAAAACGCTAATTTTTTAGTGCAATGAGAACTACAAGTTCCAATAACTTTTAAGCTTGAACCAACTTTGTGACGACAAATCATTAATATGAATTTGTTGACACCAGACTATTGTAAATAGACAATAAAAATTTACACCCGCTTCAACTTTATTGTACCTGCAATGGAAATTTTAATTAACGTTTACAGTTTAGATGAAAGAGATACACAATTTTGAAGTAACTATTATTAAAGTGAAGCTAATTAAAATATCAATTTGGTTTACTGTAATTACTGGTTCTTTTATTGAACTATTTTGTACCGAATAATTAAAGTTTTATATATATATTACCATTTTTCTCAGCATATTTTAAAAGTTTGCAAAGTTGATTATATAACAAATTCATTTAACAAATGCTTTTTCGACGATACGGTTTTGTTCGCAAAACGCGAGCGTAATGACAACGTGTAATTGATCATGTTAAGTGATAGCTTTGCCACGCAAAACGGAACGAGCTCGCTCACTCAGACGCCAGTGTCGCTTGTATTATCGCTCATTGTTATAAGTGGAACGAATCAGGCTGCAGTTGGGCTGAGGATCGAAAATTTTGCAACTTTTCGTTTAACGAACAAAACAACTGACGCTGATAAATCCGAGCCAGTTAAAGTTTATAATCTTTTGTTCTCCATTTTCGTTCATGTGGAATAAATTTACGCCACTGTAATGTAACATATCTCAGAGTACTCAAGAAATATGTTAAATGTATATGCCACTATTTTGTGTATATATTTCTCTAGTTCCATTTATTCATTCTACACAACATTTTAGAAATGACTTTACTTCACTTTTATTTTCGAAAAAAACCTGCAATTAAAATAATCTGCTTAAAACAGCGTCAGCAGACGGTTAGTGCGTTTCGTTTGAACGGATACGGGGCGCAATTTGGAAAATAATTGAGCTCAACTAATTGTCACTTATTTTTATCGCACTTCGTATGCGCGGCTATTATTTCGTTCTTAATAGAAAATGTCAAAGCCGAGCTTGCGAGCCGGTGCAAAAACATTCGTCACTCTGTCAGTCACGAATAATCGCATTAAAACCCTATGGTGATTGAACGACGGCAAAGTAGCGTAGTCGTCGAGCAAACATTAGCATCTTTTATTAAAACAATGCTCGACAATTTATCATGTTACAATTGAAACAACATTTTCCGATTCGAATCGCGTTGAAAATATCGCGACGCATTAATCATATAAAGCTAATAACGTGACTTCGAGAGGGAGAGGGACTTTATTAAGTAAATATTGTTTTGAACAAAATTAACCAAAAATAATTACGAAACTATATTTTTCATTTTTATAATGATTTTGCGTTCACTTTTAGAACACTACTTCTAATTGAGAACTTTAAATTCGAAATCGAAGTGCAAAATTATGAGTTAAAATTTACACATTAAACATCAGAATGTCAATTTCTGAGTCGAATTTATAAGTTCTGTTTTAAAAAGGGCGTTTTAAGATAGTTTGTAGATTTTTATATTTTCATATCCAATTCCAATATAAAGTCAAAAATTAACAAAATCAAATAAAAATTATTAGACAAGTACAACTATTATAACTATTATAAGATAAAGCAAACAATTAAAAAAAAAGTTTCTAAAAAAGAATTTAAATCATATTTGATGTGCTTTTCATTCTTTTTTTTAATCTTATGCGTTCTTCTTCACTTCTTCCGATTTGAATTCCATTAAAATACACTCGCAACTTTTCTTTTCCATTTTATGAAAATATGAAGAATACGAAAGCTCCCAACGGATCAGTTTAGTTCGAAAAATCGAAACACCGATAGCATCCGCGATGTCGCTATTCGATGAGCGCCGCGTTCCAAGTGGTTTATAATGCATTTCATTCGACAATAATTTCTTTCGTTGAAAACGTCACTCGAAACTAATCAACGGCAAGAACGCGAATGTGTTGATCGTGTTTTTCACGTCGAATATCTCCTTCGGCTCGATATTTTTCACGTGTGAATAGAAATGTGAATAACACGACACGAGACTCAATTCATTGCCTTACTTTTTGCGGTCAGCGTTCAAAGAAATTACAGTATTTTACTTGCTTATTTTAATTTTATTTTATCTTGAAAAGTGCACATTTCCGAAACCGAATTAAATAAATCCGCTGAAAATAAAAGAAAGCAATCGAGGAGAAACGAGTTAAAGCATTTTTATTAATTGTCTTACGTGACCGGACTGTTTGCGCAATATTTTGGAGTAAATGTAGGATAAAGTAGTTCAAATTCACATATTTATTTATCCGCCTGTTTTTTCTTAGCTCAATTAAAATTGTTCTATAACAGAAAATGTAAAGATTTTTTCTATCGAAAATTACTTTATTTAGAAAAGGGTCGACTTTTTAATTAATATTAATTTGATTACAGTAAAATCGAAGTAGCAAATGTAAAAGAAAAGATGTTCAAAAAATGATTAAGATAATATTATTTAAATTATTTTAACTATTAAAGCGTGTTAAAAGTATATTTCAGATTACGAAAAATAGAAGAAAATAAATTAACACTACAGCGTTTATTTTATAATAATTTTCTTATTATGATTTAAAAGTCAGTTTTGAAATTACGAATTTAAAGTGAATATATTTTTTGAAACTTGTATAGAAAGAAAAATGATTGTTCCACTATTATTGTTCATACCCAGGCAGAAATTGCCGATTATCTGCCGACGTTCCAGCACTGGTATGATATTGGTGACCATCATTGGTTGAATATCACCGATCTACGTTGGCCCTACATCGGTTAATGATGCTTGACCAAACACTGGATGTCGATATCGGAACGATGTTATTGATCGACCAACAACAGAATGGTAGATCTGCTCAATGTCGGTACAAACGCGTCGATCCAATATCGGTAATTAATGATTGGCCAAACGATGGATGTCGACATTGGAATGATGTTACTGCACGCAGAGAAATATATATTCAAAACAACAAAAAGAATATTGTTGAGTCAATATTGTTCTTCTTCATTTAATATTTTGTTGAATGAAATCAAAATTTGCATTGAATCAACAAAATAACTTTGATTATAAATGATGTCTAATGATGACACAGACGATCGAAAATCACCTGGTGCACTCCCCCGGTGTTGATACGGGTGATCGAAAACCACCTAGTCCACTTTCTAACTTATGACCCGGGCTATCAAAAATCACCTAATGCACTTCCCTGGTGATGACCCGGGTGATCAAAAGCCACCTGGTGCACTTCCTAGCCCAACAGTGACAGAAATCACTTATTGTTTAAAATTAACAAAAGGGCTTCTTGGCATCACTAATTTTACCATGGCTAATGTGAAACCGCGCTGGCCACGGGGTTACACGCTTGAGTTACAGATTACAACGTCTCTGGTTTGAGTCTTGGCTATGTCTGCTTCGTCAGATAGTTTTTTTTTTTTTTTTTTTTTTTTTTTTAGAGAATATTGTCAGTGTCTGATGTTGAGACAATATTCTTTACCAATATTGGAATGAGATAATTTGTCGATATTGAGCTAAACTATGAAAATAACCTTAGATCAATCTTTTCAGCCCATACTGGCATTGTATCTGTTTCTGATATTGGATCGACGTTTTTATCGTTATATTCTGGAATCGATCATTCGGTTTTTGATCGATCAGTAACATCGTTCCAATATCGACATCCAGTGTTTGGCCAAGCATCATAAGCCGATGCAGGGCCTACGTGGATCGATGTTACATTTGGATATAAGACCATGATCGGTTGCCAATATCGTGCCGACAATACCCGATATCGGGCCAATACTGGATCGATCGTATTTTTCTGCTTGGGTATTTTTATTTACAATTAATAAATTAACTCGGATTTATATTAACCACACATCTTTTTTGCTTGTTTCAGGTAAGTGTTGACAAAGGCGTTAAATCCTTTTGTACGGCTGACTAAACGCTGAGTAACAGCCGACGAAAATTTGCCTTACTTTTGAATGGAGAGACAGAAAACTTGCGTTAAAAACGACAATAGAATAAACAAACGGCGAGCATGAATAAAAAGGGTGAGAAATAAAGTTGTGTAAATTGGATTTTTATTATGATCTATTTCAATTACTTGACGTGCAAATTCCACCGTGCTTTAGTTTTCTGAGAAAAATATTACGAAAAAATTTTTGAATAAATAATTTTTTACAAACGTGTAGTCATTGATTTGTCTCTTTTTTATTTATAATAAATTCGAAAAAATTCGAAGAAAGGTATTCGAGAATGGTAGCCAACTATTGTTGCATTGTTAAAAATGAAATTGGAAGGGCAAATAAATTTTAAAAGGGAGTGACACAAATTGAAAATCACTTCATAAATTGAGTTCACTATTGATTTTCGCCAGTCACTTTTAACGAGTTTAATAGTTGCTTTCTGACATTTAATTTCAGATTTTAAAAATTGAAGATAATTAACTCGTGGTAATAACGCTCCCGTCCGCGTTTCAAAACGTTCAATTTGCGGAAATTCAATCGGTCTCGGTGTCGCTTCCGTTGATAAAAACGTTAATTTTCGTTGCGTTATTTAAAGTCGGTACTTGCCACCAAATTGGAAACGAAGCAAACGTTTAAGCGAACAAAACACAAGCTCATTTTAAGTGCAGTTCGAGATTTTTTATTGCTTCTCTCAAAGTAACATTTGCACCGTTTAATTTCAGTCGAAACTTGAGATAAACAGGATTTCAAATAACCCGTTAATTTACAGATTTCCAGATCTTTAATTTAAAACATGCACTCTAAAGAATCTTCGATTTCATTTACTTGATGCTCATTGTATTGTTTAAAGTTAAGTTTTTTTTTCGGTTATAATAAAATAATATTATTTGAAATTGTAAAATGAGAGAAGACATTAACAAAAAATGTCTTTTTTTCATAATCTAATTTACTGCTACTAAATTAAAATAATGAATAATACATTAAATAAATTATTAGTCACATATCGTCGGTAATTGTTTTTATTACAATTGAAGTAAAAAATTATAAAAGAAGTATTAAATGTCTTATGTTATATAATAGCACCTGAAACATGCTTACGGTAATTAAATCTTTCAATTAACAATCAGCAAATATATCTTCTTTTAAAAATTACATTTAAACGCTTTAAATACGTTATATTTAATTAAATTTCTACATTCAACTTATTCTGAAGCAAGTATCCTCAAATTATGAATTTCAAATATCGCGCCTCGAAATTGACGGCTTTAGGTACTAGTCTATAAACTGAAAGTTTTCCTCCAGCATAATTTAATTTCAGTATCTCAAAACGAGTTTCATTTCACTGCATTAAAGACACGCACATAACTCAAGCAAATCCCAAATAAAAATCATTCGCGGAAGTTTTAATTAAATAAAAAATTTAATTAAAACTTCCGTCTACGTTTCTTTCCATTTACGTTCGATGTTTTAAGACATTGTGTTCAAAACTGGTGTCGTAAGACCATGCAGACATGTTTTCATTCTTAAAATCGTAAAATAAATTTTCATATTTTTCACTATTCAATTCTACATCTCGTAATTGAATTTAATATTTTAGAACATTAATGAGATTAATTATTTTCTTCGTTGCTTCATCCATCCAAATGGCACTTATGTAGCTAATCTTTTCAATCATCAGCTAATACGAAACGTAATATGTACACATGATAGAAATCATTATTTTATAAATTGAATCAACCTCATACACTACAAATCCAAATGTCTCATTTTAAGACATTTTTCACGTGTGAGATACCAGTGTCTCAATCGCAAAAAATTTCTCAGAACGAGACACTTGATTTTACAGTGTACTCACAAAAAAGACACTATTAAGTGCAAAATTGCGAAGTTTTACTTGAAACCTAACCTCCTAATGAAAACTTTCTTTTGTCTAATTTCTTCGGTCAAGATGAATAAATTTTTAAATATTTCAACACTTTGGTTCAGAAAAATATAACAATACATATTATTACTTTAATTAAGAAAACTTTTTGTCAACCGATATAACATTTTTGTGTATATACTATAATTCCATACAACAATATAATACATTTTTACTCTCCAATTTCATTAACGAAACACAGACAACAGCAATTTATGCTTCACTAACAGATAAATTGCAGAGTTAGTAAAAAAAAGTTCAAGTAGCGTCGCTACTGTGATGCCATCTCGAGGTTAAACTAGAGAAGCAAATACCTAACTCAACTTCGTAATTACCCTAATGGAATACGGACACTCAGTACATCAAGTAAATGTCTGTAAACTGTCGTCGAAGTGACTCGATGTCTTAATTCTTAACTACCACATTGTATAATAATTTGGGGATTAAATAATCGCGAATTGAACAAACCCGTCCTCTGGTGGTGTTCGCAGTTCACTGTCAGTCGGCGTGCTTTGGAATGTCGAAATGAAAAATTCCCATGGCACGACCGGCTCGTTGGCTGTCTGCTCATCTCGGCGCGCATCCCCGGCGCGGCTGGCCGCGACGCCCCCGCCCCGGGCGCCACACGACGGTTGTTCCCCTCGAAGCGTCCACCCCGTATATAAGACCGCAGAGGGGCGCTCGCGTCGATAGAGCCAGCCACGAGTTCTGCGCGGCTCTCCGCGGGCCGAGAGAGCGCGGCGAGAGTCGCTGGTGGCAGGAGCGCGCGACGACAAGCCAGCGGAGCCGAGGACGGAGACCCGCCCTTTTGCGTGGCCCACCTGCCGAGGGCACCAGCGCGGCGTCCGACGCCGGGACGCCGCGACAGTGTCGTGTGCAGCTTCCACGAGTCACCTGGAGCCGTTGGGACGTTGGGCGCCAATTTGTATCTGGGCCGGGGCTGGGCCTTACAGGTCGGCGCATGCCCCACGCCACCACGAATCCGGGCACCAGGCCTCGCAATGGGCCGCTTCGGCGCCAAGCTTTGGCGCCGGCCACCAGGGGCCGCGTAGCTGCCAAGGTCGTTGAACCCGCCGTCAGAGGGCGCTCGGGGGCGCGAGTCGTGATGGCCGTCGGGCCAGGGCGCGCAGCGTTTGGACCACTTTTGAGAGCGTGCGACGTGAGCCTCGGAGCCCGGCACGACCCAGCGCCTATGCCGCGATGCTCGGCCTCCTCCGCGTGAGCCCCAGACTCCGGGATTCGTGAGCGCGACAGTGCCGACACCGAGCGAGACGGAACATGGGCCAGGATTGGTGCGCACGCAGGCGGAAGCGCTCGTTCAGCGGATGCTGCCCTTGCGGCCCACGTGTCCATCCCTTGAGCTGGTCAGTGTTTGCTAACCCTTTCGCTTCCACGCGATCCGGCCGGCCAAATTAGCGCGAACTTACTCCCGGCCCTCTTTCCCGCGGTAGCTTGACTTGGGTTGCGATTAGTTTCATTTATTGATTGCCGGCAGATTAATTGAACCGCCGGATTTCGCAGCACGGCGCCCGAGTTCGAGCTCCCACGCTACCCAAACCAGTTTTCAAACGTCTAGTTTTGCTCATTTTTTTGTTGTTGCTTTTTACACCTGAGAGAAGATCGTATTAGACTACGAATGACTGATCGTATTAGACTAAATATGAAGTGAAAAAATTGTCCAATTCATGTAATAGCTGAGTAAGTTTATTCAACATGGCTTCCTAGCTGTCCAAACCCTTCCGATAATTCCGATGTTGTTATATTCAACCCTCAAGTGATCACGTGGATTTGATGACCCGAACAGAATAAGAGGCTTCAATTCCCTAATAGAACATTTAAAAAATTAACATGGCTCTAATACGGATATAATTCACGGTATCAATATGGCTTTCATCCAAAAAGTGGTTCTTATCAAGGCCATGTTGGGGCCGGAGTGAAATTTTCGCTATTAGGGCCATATCGTCATATCTTTCCATTATCATATCGATTTATACTAGAGTTGTATATGGTCATTTGAGAATTAACACTTAGATTCAGAGTTAGCAAATCACTTTAAGCAAAGATATATTGTACATTCTGTAATTTCCGAAAAGATGATTTCTTTTAACTGAAAATAGTAAGACATCCAGGAAATTTTTTCTTATTGACTGAGGCAGAGATTGTAAAAAAAATTGTTTTCTAAGTGTAGACTGTTTTAGTAATGGTCACATTACTTAATGTTGGTTACTTTTTCTACTTTATACCACATTACCGTGTAATAGTGTAACTTGACGCGGTTTTGTCTCAATGGAAGAAACAGCTTCTCAATGTCGCGAAATGCGACGCCACGCGTTAGTCTTAAACACACGAGTTGGACGGTAGAGATTAACGTTACGTTCGAATTAATCTTTGTGAATTTTGGTTGTGTTATGAGAGAAGAAGTTGTGCAAGTTATAGCTCAGTAAATTACGACGTTTGAAACTTCGTGGAATTTGGAGGCTGGGGTGCTTTAAAGTTTCGGCTTCTAGAGTCGAAATTTCTTGAATACACTGCTTAGGATTAGTAAAACCTTAGTTATGAATATTTATTAGTAAAGTGAACTACAAAAGTGGACATGAATCAGACGTTTTAATTTAAGACGCTCTGTTCTTTTTGGAGTTGTCACGCTATTTGAACAGTTATTTTCCATTTATTTTTTCACTTGGTGAGATACGAGATTCATAATTATGATGAAATAAAAAATCTCATTTTTATGAAAAAGAAAATGCGATTATACAAAAATTAATAATGAATTACATTTAGTCGGAATATTGATATTAAGATAAAAGATAAATAAACTTACATAAGATATAAAATACTGTATGTGTCTAAATTATTTCGTATATTTTGACTTAATTAACATAAAAATGTATGTACATAATATTAGTATGCAGGGAAATTTCAAAATATAAAATACAACATTACAATAAAAACGTTTTATTTTAAAATTCAGACATTTATATAAAGTTTGTAGTTGAATAAAAATTATATAAAACAATAGGAAACTCACATTATAGAAAAAATTAGTTAATTAACTGTACCTGTTGAATAATCGACCGTCGAGATCAAAACCATTGTCATATTATTCCACTGAGAATGATAGGATGAAAGCAAATTTGATTGTTTTAACATTGTCGAAACAAGATCATCAATAATCAATCTGCTCTGAGCCGTACCACGTGTTCAAATATTTATTAAATTATATTTGTTAATAAAAATTACGTTTCAGTAATAAATTTAATTGGTTAAATTGTAAATAAAGATGCGATTTGAATAACTTAATTAATTCACTTGGCTTTTAAAATAATAAATCTTCTTTTCAGATGTCTTGCATCTTATTTTAAAGTTTACACGATATAATTAAATCACCTCGCATTGTAATTGACATAATTTATTTACAACTTTTTGGCAGTTTATTAAATAAATTTATTGTACGTGTAAAACAGAATGAAAGTTTTCAAAAAAAGTGAGATGTCTTTAAATTTTTAAAAATGAAAGATTTAAATGATATACATTATTTCTTGAATTAAGTTTTCATTTATATTCAGTATGTGCAGCCATAATTGTAAACAACTGCGTCTGAGCAATTACATTAAATTTCGAAAACTTAGAAATTGAAGGCACATAATTGTCATTTCGATTATCAACTGTTGTCTTGATAAAACATTTAATCAGCATTTTATTAATGTTTGTTTATTCAAATTGAACAGTATAAAAACTGAATAATACATAATAATAAATCTTCCTGAAATAAAGTATGAACTGAAAATGCACCTATTACATGTATAGAAGTAATTCTTTTAACCTAACACTGCATGTTATTACAGTTAACTACTAAGGTCATTTAAAAAATCAAATTTCTCTTAGGGTGCGACTTTTTTCAATAGAAACATGAACTACGGAAAAATAGATTTCATCACTATTTCACTAATAAATAATCTTGATAGACGTTTTCGACGCAAATATAATCAAAGTTGGAAACATGAAAAATTGAAGCAAATTTTACGGCCACATTTCTTCGATCCTTTTTGTCAAGATTATTTTTTACAGTCTCATAAATAATGTAAAAAATGAACCCGACTGTCGACGTAGCAGGAAACTTCTTTCCTCCTAAAATTACGCGCATTCAGTACTTTAATACTTGGATTACCATTCGGCAATAAAATTCCGATGCAGTAATTTAAAGTTGATATTACATATTTCAAAGTTGGCATTCGAAAGTTTATTTCCTAAATTGAAAGTCCCGACTTCGATGATTTCGTGCACGTTCCTCAAATTAAATGTACTCCGAGTTGTATCTTTATTTAAATTCCTATAATATTTTTCGAACGTATAACTTGGTTAAGACTTTTCTTGACATTTCATCTTGAAATATAAAGTTTCAAATGAATAAGCTAGGATATGAAATTGTAATTACTTGATGCACAAATTCAAATTGAAATAACTAATATGTCACTTGAATCACGGTACCTAAAATCTTGCCGGTTTTCATAAATCTGTTCTGCTTCATAAATTTTGCATCGTTGATTTAATTGCAAGCTATATTTAAATCTTTTGAATTTTACTAATAAATGAATACAAATTATAGTAATTGCCCAAGATTAGATAAGACGTATATACTTCATTTACATCGTCGAGGCATTTAAACCAAGATATGTGATTTAAGATACATAATTTAAACTTCGGATGCAAGGTATATTCTAATTTCATTTTGACGTATTGAGTTTTAAAAGTAAACTCCAAGTTATGCAAACCATCAAATATTCTAGCAGATATTAAGAAATTTAGTTGTAGATTAAGATCTTAAAGTGCCTCATATGCTTCTGCTTAAATTAAAAAACAGTTTCACGAAAATTTAATTTTCACCTTTATCTTAAATTTAGCGTATATTAATACAAAATTTTTTTTTTAAACGTCCAACATTTATCTGTTTTTAAGGTTGACTGTTCTCAAATTACATTATAAAATAACGTTCGTAACAAAGAAAATCAAAGCTGATCTTTGAAATTTGATTATTTAAAATTAAAATTTAATTTTAAACCATATATAATGTGATTTCACAATTGTTTTCAAAGTATATTATTATAATTTAATAGAAATGCATTTCTTATGCAATGTTCTTTACTGAATAAAAATATCTTTATCTCGTCCAGAATTGAACTTTTAAAGGTTACAAATCGTCCGACTCGAGTACAAAAGTTTCTCTGATTTTACGCGTCAACGTAAAAGGGAGACACAACGCCTAAGGAAAACACGACGCTCGACATGTGTACCTAATTTCGTGCTATACGTCAGCTAACGAGATTATCCGGATATCCCGGTGCTTATCCCGTTGCAATAATCTGTCTACTTAGACCGAAAAATGTCGACTCATATTTTAATAACGCAAGTAATATGCAAAATAAATTTCTAAATTCTAAATTTCTAAAAATTAGAACATTTCAATAATGAATAATACAATGTTTGGTAAAATACGTCAATGTATTTGCGTAAAATATATAAATCTAGTTGTTAATGGGATTTCTAAGAAACACATTTTCCTGAAAATCGTTTTTAATCTCTTGAATGTCTAATCAAAATTCTAATTCTTTAATGTTTAATTGAATTTCGTTAATTAAATTTTCATTTTAATTTCAATTAAAATAGAATTTTTCGCTATTGAAACCTGCAAAAATTATTTTACTCTTTCACTGAAGTCATATTTCATACGAAAATTCATACATTTTTGTGCATCTGACATCTGACGAGGTAATACCCTTAAAGTTGGAAAATTTGAGCAGCAGCACTTGTTCGAAAGTAATTAGGCGGACAAGAGCGCAGATGAAAATAATAGCATAAACAAAGGTTGTGTACAAACAATAAAAGAAGAAAGTAGGTTATCCATGCAGGGAAATTGTTGTGTATGATAATAGAAATATCAACAAAACTATCAACACCGAACAACCGAGACTACTTAGTAGTCAATGCGCTTACGTTGTTAGCTTTGGGAGCATTTACTTATATTTCGTAATAGAATTAACATTTTACAATACGGCTTAAGTATTTCACGTATTCGTCGTTGCAAATTCAATCAGATTTCCCAATGATTCGCGCGTGAGTATTAACAAAAGCGCGTAAGAAGTTGGCTACATTTAAATATTACTAGTTAACATTGATTTTACCAGTAGTATCAATGATTCGACATTATCGAATTTCGGTACTTATTCGTTATTGCAACGTCTTCGGTTCGGCACCGGTCAACGTGTTCTTAGAATGGAAATTCAGACCGGCGAGAGAGTGCAAACATCGCATCGAGTGTATAATCGATATCTAACTACTATTCAATTAAGGCTCCCATTCAAGAGCCAGATAATGTCCTGCAAACGTTTTTTCATTACGTTTTTCAGTTAAAAGGATGATCGGCGAACCGGATATTTCGAACGGAAATTTAATGCGAACTAGATGAATTGATGTGTCAAAATCCGATTTACAACATTTCCGAATGGCCGAAATAGTTTTTCTCGTTATGCGGAGTACTTTTTCCTTTTTCTGTAATTGCTTTCGATTTCGATTTTCATATATATAAATAAAACTTATTTCGAATTTTCAGTGCAGTTTTATACAATTTTACTAAATGCAAAGGTAATTTGTGAGTCTCAAATTTCAGTTTCATGTACATAGTTTTCTTATCACAACTTTGGTGTAGCAATGCTACTTTGCGATATGAACTTCATTATTCTTCAATAAATGTTCAATCTATTTTCAATCTATAATCTATATTCATATTACTAAAGCATAAGTCAATATTGATGTTAACTTAAACTCCATTTTATGTCAAATGATTATATTTTTTAAAATATTCGATTGAAACAAATTACAGCTAATAATGATTTAAACCAAAATGACCAAAAACAGATGTTCTTTATTCATTAATTTTAGTAGTATACAAAGTGTAAATGAAAGGACTGAGAAACTTGAAATTCTAAAATTGGCGCTATAATCAAAGTGTTGTAAATTGTATAGAAAGATTTTTAAAAAAGTAAAACGAATCAAACGAAACTATTCTTCACTGAATTTCGTTTAATTAAATTCAAAGAGCATAATTAAAAACAAAATATTATGGTCGAAATCTTTCCGTAATATTTAGATTATTTTGTAAGTTTATTTAAGTAACGTTTTTCTCATTTTAGGTAAACATTTATTGATCAATAAATGTTTATTATTATATATATATTTATTATTATACTCATGAGTAAAAATTGTGTTTTCATGTATGCAATTAAGAGGCATTAAATAAAGAATCGTGCTGCCTTTTTTTTATTTACCTTACCCTAAAGGAACACTCTAGTTACACGGATGAGAAAAAGATTGAGTTAAAGTTTCGTTTTAGTTAAATCAACGTTGACACAATTGTTGGATGACCGGTGACTATTAAATTTAAACAGCGTAGATGATTTAGGGATTGGATCAAGATTGATACATGAAACGAAAAATCATAGCTTTTTCTCCTGACAATTTAAGATCTATTTTTCACTTCCATTTATCTTTTTTTTCTCTTAAATAATTAATAATTCCCAGAATGTTAAAGAAAAATACATTTCTCGTTACCTAAACGAAACGTAACGAACGGTTGATAAAATTTATTTGATCCGCAAGTCAATTGTTTAGTGACTTAATTTTATTCACTTGAAAAACAAATGAAAATCACCTCACTTGCAACTTTATCTTACTTAAGAAAATTGATTAGTTATTAGTTAATTAAGGAAAACGTAAGGGAATCCTCTTTTATCTATAATACATCCATAATATTTGAATTTACGTGGATTTGTAATAATTTTCTTTGAATTTTTACATTTTTTTTTTTTTTTTTTTGACATTTTGGATTCGAATTTAATTAGTGTATGAGATTTGTTCTTACTAGTCACAAAATTAAAAACGTTGAAGAGCGTAATAGTGTACACGATTCATGTTATTACTTCGTCATATGACTGAAATTATCGTTGCTTTAACCAATAAAATAGTTTTCCGGTTTGTAAAAAAGTTCGGCCGAACTGTAAACTATACACTGTTAAAAATCGGGTGTGAATTCGGAGTTACGGGTGTGAAATATTTACTCAGATTTGAGTTCCATGAAGACCAGACCAAAACGGTGAAATTTGCGCGGTGTTAGTGACGCGGCGTTAAAGCAGGAAGTAAAAGTATAAAAATTCGAAGTAGAGGAGTAACATTTCGATGTGAAGGTGTAAATAGGCGGAGTTGGGTGTAATAGAAAATTAAAATAACGAATCAGAGAATTGACAGAAA
>JABFOV010004154.1:0-14536 GCA_022817685.1 Aradophagus sp. ZL-2020 | reverse complement strand
ATCCTATCTATCGATCCTCAACTACCAGAACCTACAACCCACCACCCCGACGGACTTGTGGAGATGAGGAAGAAAGAAGAACAAAAAAAAAATTTGATAATAGATATATTCTTTCTGACCTTACACACACCCCATAACAGAAAAAGAGAGCTTGGGTCAGTTATTTAATCTCTATATTCCGGCAGGTCTTCTTTTTTTTTTTTTTTTTTTTTTTTTTTTTTTATTATTTTTAAACTAATAATTTTATGTAAAATAGAAAATAGAAATTTTGTATTTTAATTTCTTTGACTTGTTACATACCCATGATATTATAAAATTTTTTTGTTTAAATTAGTGATTTTTTGTGGATGTTTTTCATCGGAAAAAGACGGAACGCAACTCTTGCTAATCCATTAACAACGAAAATGTTTTTAAGGGTACTGACAAATTCAAGTAACCTCAGTTTGTATAAATGCAACACTGCTCAGTGAAATTACATTATGTATAGTGTAATTGAATTGCAACAACTTCTCACTAAATTTTGCATAAGAAGAGTAAAATTACATTTGTCATTAACTCTTCGGGCAATTTGATCGTTCAAATAATGAGAGATTTTAAATTATTAGCGAATACAGTCATCTATAGCAAAAATATTACAGATTTCAATTTATTAATTATATGTGAAATTTAAACGTGTTAATGTGATTGTGTGTTATGTCTTGAAGTAATTAAATTCGAATGTGAAAAACTAATTTATTAGTTACTTATTACTTATATTTTCATGGATATTTAGAATAAGAATAGATATTTTTCGCCACACTTGCATGCGAAACGAGCCTTCGCGCCCTGCGAAACGACGCACGAAGAAATATGTCGCGCCCTAAGGCGCGAAGTGCTCCCACGGGCGCGAAGTAATACTTCGCGCACCTACGCATGACGCAATGTCACCTCTCACCTACAGGTTATAACGAAAAATTATGTCCGTGTCATTTGCGCGAACTTCCATTAACGCTCGGCCTAACTCTGGCACTCAGAACAACGCTGTCGGAACCCTCGGCTTCGCCTCGGGCTTCCTTCAGCGTATTTCTCGTGCCCGAGCTCGACCTCGCGAAATGACAGTTCACGACCTTGACACGAAAATAACTATTTTGAATACGAAAACTCTTGAAAATTGATGACAGGCATATGCTGTGTAGCTCAAGTTACGCAAACAGTTAAAAATAAAATTTTTAACTGTTTGTGTTGTTTCTTTTTTTATTTTTATTCCGATTTCGTTTTGTGCAAAATTTCGATGTGTATTTTGACGTTTGTTTCGAAATATTTCATTCTTCTTTCGCGCAGAACGAAATCTTAATTTTTTCACGTTTTTTAACATCATAAATACAGTAAAAATTGTGTAATTTTACACACATTATATATATATATAACATATACAGTAACATTTGTTGTTTTTTAATTGATTTATACAATATTAAACCATTTATTTATGTATTTCTTTTTTACATTTGTTGTCACTTTTAAAAAAAAGTAAAAGTAAAATTATATCATTAAAATTAAAGGCGAATCAGAAAAATCCATGACATTATATATTCTATTTTATTTATTTTTGTGAAAATATTTCATTATTTGATACTGCACAGATTCACACGCAGACTATGTCTTTGCGAGTAAGATAAATTATGTATATCTTATAATATGACATGTTACCTTCTTCATATCTGTAAAAAAATATATTTTTGTTTGTGGCCGTGTTTTCAATTTATTTATTTTGACTACTTGGCACACAATATAATTTAATTGATTCTCGATAATGTTGATTGAGTTTTAAGTTGGGAGCCAGTTAATTAATACTTAGCGGTTGAATTAACGAAACCCTTACTCCGACAATCAGTCGAAGAGAAATAAATTTGTAGGCTTGAGATTTCATTTTTAATTTACTTATTATTTTGAATTATCCGTGGTCCTGTTCGTTCTTAGGACGGACAGATCGACAAAAAGCGAAACATAAAATAAAAAAAACTTCTTAAATGTTTAAAAAGTATATCTTACATGTAATCTGATTTCAAGTTTTTTGAAGAAAGATAAAAATAGATTTTAGTTCGAATAATATAAAAAAATAAGTAAATACAATCCCGCGTGGAAAAAAATACTACCAGCTGGCCTAGCAATAATCCGGCAAAAGTCTGGATCATAATCGCAAGCCAGACGTCTGCCAGTTGCATGCCGTACTAACGCCAGACTTCTAAAATCCGGCACCAGCATGGCATTAATCCGGAATGCGTCTGGCTCGCGATTACGATCCAGACTTTTGCCGAACCAGCAGGCAACTATTTTTTCCACGCTGGATATTAACACGAGAATTAAGGCTCGATATAATATAAAAAAAAACTTAGACTAACAAAAAAATATTCAGACATTTTCCGAAAAATCTTAGTAGCGAGACCCCTTTACTTAACTCATTCACTCAGATTTAACATAAAGAAAAGAAATAAATTTTCAATTAATACAATCGACGTAAAGGCTCGAAATCAGCGAAATAATACTCATCGATTTTTAGCCAAATTATATAATCCAATCAAGTTCCAAGATCGTGGGATCAAAATTTCCGGCACCAAGGTTCGTCACTCACAGATACAAAACAAATTACGCATATAAATTTCCGACATTTACAACACGTATTTACGAGACAAAAACGGTAACTTGATTTTCTCCAGGCCACGTGCCGGACCGTCCCTCAGGAGTTGATTGAAAGAAAAGAGCGCAAAATCCAGGTTCCTCGAACTTTTGTGGAAATTCACTGGAATTTTCCGAAAAGTCTCCTGAAGAGGTGGTAAAGGTTTCTGTTTGGAGGTCATATCATGTGACCCAAGGACAATTACAGGCGATGGCCTCTTTCAATGTCATCGTTGCAGGTGGAGCTTTGAGGGTCATATACGCGGTACGCGGGGTCCAAGGTAGCCATCCTCTCGCCCCACGCGCCGAGCCGCGCCAGTACTGGCGGTTGACATTCCCTCCGTCCCGAAAATTCGTGGCCATAAATATAAGTTTCGGTAATTAATATTATGTATTTTATTTACGCTACTAGAACTTTCAGTCGATCGTGGCTTCACAAAAATTGTTGATACTAAAATACCCGGAATCGTTACATGATATAAAAAGAAATTCACACTCATTCGCTCTCACAAAATATAAAAAAAATCTCTGTCATTCTATTCTCGCTGGCTCTTTTCCGGCCAAACCTAAAAAAAATTTTTGAGAGTAAAAATACCCGGTTAAAAAATAAATAAATAAATATAATATAAATAAAACATTTATTTTACCATAAAAGCTAATATTGAACAAAATAAAATAGGTTGAATATGACTTAACTAACGTAAATATATTAACATGAATGAAGAAGTAGGAAAGAGAAGAGACGTGAATCCTGCAAACGGAAACAAGTTGTCGTTTACGCAACGTGCGAACAGGCTGGGGTGAAATGCGCTGAGGTAATCAAGCCTGTTTTCGGCTCGCGTTTATTCAGTCATGTGTGAAATAGACAGAGTCGAGAGTGATCTGTAGGTGCAATCGTTGGATCAGCCGTCAAGGAGGCAACTATTATACGCGTACGTGACTGTTGCGTGCGATTAGTAATTAACATGTGAGATTCAAGTAGTTGAGCTTCCTGACATGAAATCGCTCCGTTCGCGCAATTTCAATGATTGCTGACATGGCAAATTTGTTGTTGATGCAGAATATTCTCGGATGTCGCATCCGATGGCACCACTACCACTCTTGTTGTCGCTGTGCCTATATTTAACCAGTCAAATACGATTTGTTTTATTCTCTGATGTAAAATTATTTTTTGTAATTTTTCACAGCTAATTGCTATTATGCACAAATAATAGCACGTTGAAGTAAGCTTCGGCTATTCAGTTGAGTTTTATTGCCCTTTCTTTGGATGACATTTATATTTAGGTACCCATGCTTATGTGAAAAACCGATTAACCAAATGTGACAAAGGAATTATGTTGAAAGGAACGAGTGATATTCATTACTAAATTAGGAAATAAAGTTTTTATCTCATACGCGTTGTCTGTGCGTGATGAAAACCAAATATTACGAGACATAAAAATTTAATAAACTATTGAATAAGTTCAAGTTTCAACTAATTCATGTATTACACTGAAAGAATACTACCTTAAATCAAAGAAGATCGAGTTCATTTTACATAGTTTTCAAGTTAAGTAGTACTGATCCGCTTTATTCCTTTGAAACAACATTACTTTACAGTTCAAGAAACATGATTATCAAGTAACATCAACTACAAACGTGCAGATTTCAATAAATTACGTAACATTTTTTATTGTTGCCTTTTGGTTATGGGTTCATGCTTGGCGCCACGTACATGATAATTTTTTTTTTTTTTGCTTTATCATTGTGAGAACGTAATTTATAAAACCCATTAAATGAACTGTATGTTTAACATAAATAATTAATATTATTTACAAATGTATAATAAGTAATTGTTTAGAACTAATAAATTATCTAAATGAAATTACCAGAGCTTGTAATATAAATAAAAAGAATGTATGATTGAATAATATAATAATAATTGAATAAATTAGTAATAGTTACGTTCACAATTATTAAATAATTTTTTCATGCACTCTGCAATATGTTCTTGAATAAGTTTTAGAGATTTGTATTATTTTTATTTATTTTATTGTGCGAGCAACGTTTCTTATTCTAAAACATGCGAATTCCTTAAAAATGATTCAAATAGCAATGGTAAATTTTAAATTTGCGTTTAATAAGTTTAAATAATATTATGATACAGCCATATAACTGCAATATGATCATTTATAGAGAATCAATTTCAATAATAAATATCATTTATAAAATCGAGCAGAGACAAATATATTTCTGAAATATGTTCAACTAAAATGTGTTTCGTTTTCACTGTGAAAACATCTGCTCTTAAATAAAATACAAAATTAGTATAAAAATTTCAGAAAATGTTTAATTAATTAAAGTAATGAATAAATATTGAGTCTATAATTAGTGCAGCATTTTTTTTAATGTTTTTTTTTAAGAAACAGAATTAAAAATATTTTTTGAAAAAATCATATCATAATTAGATTAGAATTAATTTAAATATAAATTTGGTTTTACTTCGTAATTTTGGAGCTCTAAAGAAGGTAAACTTGAAATATACTATTTGATTTTGATTTTTGAAGACTCTAGTTTACATAAAAATGAAATGATAAGATTTGAAAGTAAAATACTCAATAAGAAACAAAAAAGATTTTTTTACGTATTGATTAACAGGTTAAATAATTAAACGCCTCGATGCAGTATAGGAACTTATGCTCGTGGCTGGCCGTTTTGCGCATCGAAATGTTACTGAAAAATTGTGCGTCAACTTTGGTAAAGAAAGTCCGCTTATTGCATCGAGGCGTTCAATTATTTGTAATTTTTTGAGAGTATATATTTTCATTTCTCTTTCTCCGATGAAAAACATTCACAAAAAATCTCTAATTTAAATACAACAGTTATGTAATATTATAAGCAGGCAAGATGAGAAACGCATTGAAGTAAAGACATAGTTAATTTTTATTTTAAATGCAATGATTAGTTTTCAAACATATACGATATTATTAGTTTTCCAATAAAAAATTGGAAAAGAAATCTAGCCGGTCCATTGTGATAAAATACACTTAATTATTTTAATATAATTCATAATCTAATAATTGTATGTGGAAAACTGGACTGGCAAGATATCTTTTCAATGCATATATATTTCATGCGAATTTAATTTTTGTCCATTTAAATGCCGTAGTTTAACACGGATGTACGTTTCTATCAATTCTTTTTCATATAAATTATGAAGTTATTGTAAATGTCTGCTATGGACTGCAGCTAAATTAACTTTTTTTTATTTTAAATTTTTATATGAGAAATAAAGAATTTTTTGTTCGAAATTAAATTTAGTAGACAACGAACAGAAAAAAACGTCCAAATACAATGGCGGGGTCCAAACCCGCGTCTTCCACTTACATGGTGGATGCTTTATCCTCTATGCTACAGTGCCAGAATGATATCTTCAGTCTTTCTTTTTTTCAGATTATAAAAAAATATACAAATTTTTAATACATAAATCATACTTACATAAAGAAATGACAATATAGAAAACAAGAAAGTACTGCAAATGTAATGCATGAAAATCAATATGTTTTTAAATAGATTTTAAGAAGAAATTTTTCTAAAAAATTAATAGTTAACGAAAGTAAGAAACATTGTTATTACTGCAAATAAAAATATAAACTATAATATTTAAATTATTTGCTTTTATTAAAGTAAAACATTACATACATTTTAATATTATTTTTATTTTCGATTACATTGAAAAAATGTAAGAAAATAAAAAATTTTTTTTAACAAAATTGAGACATAACAGAATTTCCAAACAATCAAAATGGCATATTCAAAACCAATACACAAATTGTGATAACGCTGATTTATTAAACATTAATTGTCTACTTAACATTAATTTTCTACTTTCGCAAATTTTATTCTTTGTTGATTGTGATAATGATTCGAGGTTATATATACACTACACATAACCCATCACGGTATTTTAAACAAACCGCAACAACTATGTCGAAAAGTCAATAGGCAATCACATTGCAGATATATAAACTAATGTTCAACGAAATTCGGAAACGTTTGCGATACTAAGTTAGTAAAAACAGGCGAAGTCGAGAATATGCAATAGTATTTCAAATAAAAAATAGTATTTTTTCTACTCATTACACCGAAAGTGCCTATTTTCGCGTCCGAAAATAGGGATGAAAGTTGAACTTTCGCTCCTAGGCGGGAGCGAAAGTGAAAACTCCCTCATATGGGGGAGAAAATGAGGGAGTTGGTACTTTAGCCCTCATAAATGTAGTATAAATGACTACGCAATATATAAAATGGACATTTATCATATATGAACCACATAAGCCAACTAAATATGATGTTAAAGAGGTCCACATATGACTCATATATCATCCATATATAATTTATATATAATATATATATAAATCATATGTAATCGTATGGAAATCGATTTTGTAATCGTACCAAAATAACTTTATTTCTTGTAAACAGCGACCCCCACCGGGGCTCCGCCCCTGGACCCCACTGGGAACTTCGCTCCCTCAACCCTCATCGACAACTATACGGAAAAATTATTCGTAAAATATTAGTTCTTAAGGAGTAGAAAACATATCGTTTCCAACACGGAACGAAAGTGCTTCGGTCACTCGTGTGAATGATTGACCTGAAAGTAGCACTTTCATCCCTTGGTGCAAAATATACTACTTCTATTTTCTATTCAAAATAGTGGTTTACTGGACCATTTACTATTTCTATTTTTTGTTTTATTATATAACTGAGAGCGCTCTCTTGGCGCACTGCTTCTGCAATAACATGGAAGACATTCTTATGCCACTTTGAAAAATATTGATACAAAATAGTTTAACATTTTCTGTAAATATATATTTTAACATTTAATTTATTAAATAATTTTTGAAAAATTAAGAATATGCATATACACATTTTCTAACCTTTAATAATATTATCGCTTTCCCAATGACTTAAATAATGAAATGTCATACACTGATAAAAACGTGTTGTAAAAATTATAATCTTTTCTGAGAAAGTTGAGATACAAAGGTCCGAAGTTAATAAATTGTTATTTAAATATAGTAAATTGTACTACTAAGTCAATAAATATTAATTTCCAGCTATTAACTTCTATTCACAATGTAATACAATTTACTACCTTCGGATAACAATTTCTCAACTGCGGACATTTGCATCCCAACAATCTCAGAAAAGAAAAAAATCATTTTGATAACACATTTTTCTCAGTATATAATCATGACATACAGGTTAATTAAAACTTACTTATAAAAGAGTAAAATGAATGTAAAATATGCGTAAATACGTACGCTCTAATTCATTTTTCATTTTTTCTGTTTTAATGATGACATTAGTGCATCTCATAAACATTATGCTATCTATCATTCTACGGAAGTCTAATAACAAGCACATGGTTTTGGTTGAATTCAGTAGAATATTATGTCAAATCCTTTTTCAAAGATTGCATCTGTATCAACTTGAACAAGATTAAGAGTATTCTGGAAATCCCGAGGGTGACAATCCATATTTGGAAATCGTCAGCATACAGATGCGATCTGGCATTTCGTAAAATAGTAGGTAGGTTATAATTCAAAATAACGGAAGGCCCAACACTGAGTCCTGAGACATCATTATTCCTAATCGCCTGAGATAAAGAAGCAAACCGTGAAACCACAGAGTGCGAACATCCCAAAGAGGCCAATATAGTAAGTAGAATTTCATGGTTGACCAGATCAGATACTTTAGTGTAGTCAAAAGGCACTAACACTGTCATTTGGCGATACTCAATTGCCTGTCGAACAACATTAATCACGCATATCAGTGCTGTTTAGGTGGAATATGAAGACCTAATTCCTGATTACAGCGGATGAAACAAATCATGTGATTTTAAATAGTTGGTCAAATGGTTATAAACAATTCTCTTAAGACTTTTAGAGGTTGAGCAAAGGAGTAAAATAGGTCGAAAATCAGCAAGCGAAGACGGATATTTGACTTTGTTAATTGCTATAATCGGTTTCTTCCTTTCGGTCGGAAATGTCGATTCAGAAATAGATTGATTCATTAAGTAGAGTAACACCGATTTAATCACATGGTATGGTTTTTGGTAGATGATATTGGGTATACCGTCAGCACAAATCGCAGTCGTAGTTTATGCAAAAATACATTTCCTCATCGACTTCAGCGTAATTTGGGAGAAGCAAAAGTGTTCACTACCAATCTCATCAGAGTTACCACAAGGAACCATATCATTAATCAAAGTATACTGTGACTCAGACCGTACACGTTGAGAAGTTGCAATCATTTGTGACACGCGCGAAAAAGTTACAAGTCTGGATCACAAGCGAGAACCAGCCTCTTGCCAGATATGTGCTATGTCGTTGCCAGATAAAATAAGCTGGCAACAGTATGGCTTATGTCTGGCAAAAAGCTGGCTTGCGCTTGTGATCCAGACTTGATACGAGCCTAATGCCAAACTCATGCAAATCTAATGCCAGACTTGTTTTTTCCACCCGGGCGGTAACTCTTTAACATCTATATGATTTTGATTCAAACAATATTTTGGAGAAATTTTCGTAATATCTTAAAAGAATATAAATGATTAGGTAAACGATTAGTTATTTCCTTGCATATTTTTTTAAAAAAATTTAAAAAGATTTCATTAATAACTGTATTTTATCATTTTTTGATATTTTACACTTTTCTACACATTAGTAAAACTCTATTCCGAATTCGACTTTATAAATTGATAAAAACGTTGGATCATTGTCGACATGTTTAATAATGATTTCAATAGATCGTAAATAATGCATTTAAATATCATTCGCGACATTAAATCTAAAAGTTTTCCAACCCACGCGAAAAAGATACAAGTCTGGATCACAAGCGCGAGCCAGCCTCTTGCCAAATATGTCCATGTTTTTGCCAGACGAAATAAGCTGGCAACAGTATGGCTTATATCTGGTAAAAGGCTGGCCCGCGCTTGTGATCGTGACTTAATACCAGATTCATGCCAAACTCATGCCAATCTAATGCCAGATTTGTTTTCCAACCGGGAAGTCACTATAAGAATGACCTAAATCAACATTATCCATCGAAAAAATTAAAGTTACATTGTTGACTTTGTAAAGAAAAGGTTTTGTACCCACGTGGAAAAGATTGTCGCCAGTTGTGTGGCATAAATCTGGCAAAAGTCTGGCATTTGTACGCGAGCCAGAGCTACGCCAGACGCATGCCATACTCTTGTTAGACTTACGAAGTCTGACAGTTATACGATAGCTATAATATTGTTTTCCAGCAACTTTGTCGTTCAAGAATCTATAAAAGAATAAGTTCGTAGTGTTAATACATGTTTATTTTTATAACTAGGAACATTATATACGTATATGAAATAATTTTTCATGTGATATCAATAACGTTAGTGGATATTACCACTTATTAATTTACTGCCTCAATAGGAATTATACAACATTCTCTTGCAACATTTTTATTTTGGAAGGTTACAAGATGGATGTCCTGATCAACAAAACAGTTATTGTATTTTGTAGATCCTTTTACAATTTATGATGAAACTTTTAGCTGTTTAGTAAAAGTGCAGTGAGTACGAGTGAGAAAATTTAGCTCAACATCAATGGCCATTCGGTTAACAACTTCATTCTTTAATTGAACATTTTGAAGATTAACATTTTCTCCTCTGCTGTGACAAGAAAGCTAGACGCTGATTCAAAGTGAATTTTTTTCCAGTGTAGCGACAAAAGTAAACTTTAAGATATACAATTGTTAAATACTAGATTACACGCGTGCTTCTCCTGTGCATGTTATTCAATAATTTATACTTTTCAAAAAATAGCATTTTTTACATTACATTTATCTTTGTTATATTAACATGAAACTATCATAAGTATCTAGTGAAACAGAGTTACTGAAACATACCGGACTTATCCAAACATTTTGCTTTTTAAAATTCAAAGAAATCGTGTTGTTGAATTTTTCTCTTTATGTTATATTTTTTTTTCACTATAACTATAATATGGAATAAAATTACAAAGAATATCAAATTATAAAGAATATAAGCTGTTATGTACACGGAAAAAAATAACATGAGTTTCATAGAAATACATGTATGACAGTTTAAATTTTGTAATTTTACAAAGAAAATAGTGAAAATGTTGCAAGTTGATTATTTCAGTTCTGCTATACGCGTTTGCAAAGAAAACCTAGTAACACCAAATAATCTTTCTGTACGTATTTGCAAACGATTTTGTAAACTTAGTTATACAGAAGATAATGTTAATATCATGGTAAAGTGATATTACTATTTAGCTATTGTCAAACTTAAATTGGTCTCGTTACTATACTGCGTTTATTTGTTCCCAGTATTTGTTCACAGTTGTCATACTGTCTAAAAAATTTTAACAAAATTTTGGCAGTGATTACCATTAATTGTTTCCCGTGTAGAGTTACATTACAAACTGACAAACATTTTTCGTAGTTTCAAAACTGGAACGATTTTAGCAAACATCAAAAACAGTTTCAACCTACTGTCGTAACCGCTCCAACGAAAAGCCAACTTTAATCAGACGATCGTTCTTTTTCTAATATAGCAGTTTCGACTATAGTTGCTTGCGCCAACTTCATGGGATCACGGGCTGTTTTAAGAGGGTTAGCAACAGAAGATTGCTATACGTGCTTAACATGAAACGTGTAGTAATTAACGATTGCCTAAAGCGCTACATTTGTAGCGTGTAGCAACCAATTTATGCGTTACGCGCTACACTCTGTAACATGTAACGAGTATCTGACATACAAATTCATATGTACACTGAGAGAACAGTGGAGCTTCATAAGCTCCACTAAGAGTGGGTTTGGAACTCAGACCAGTCGGCGCTCACCTTTCTCCGAGTCGGAGCTCTGTGAACTCCGACAGTCGAAATATGCTATACTTAAACCGATGTCTTGTTGCCAGGTTAGAATGTCATCTTTTTCTCATTTCGACTGTCGGAGTCCACAGAGCTCCGACTTGGAGAATAATGTGTGCCGACTGGTCGGAAATCCAGACCCACTCTTAGTGGCGGTTAGGAAACTCCACTGTTCTCTCAGTGTACAGGAAGTTTCGTACGTACATAATGTACGGGTTTGAAGTTAGACAAATTTTCATTTTTTGTTTTCGTTGTAAAACATCTTTATTTTAACAGAAATGTATCAAAATCGATTTTTGTTGACTACTTTACCAACCTTTTATCATTTTGAGGAGAGTTTGATCAGTTTTTTTTGCGATTTGCAAACACCAATTTTACAATAATTTTTCCAAGTTCGAACTCGTATATTATATACGTACGAAACATCTTGTTCATAAATTCATCCATATCTGATCCTAATCCATGTATATAACTGTTTACATACTCTCATACATATTCGTGTACTTTCCTTAATTTATACAGGTACACGTATGCATATCACAATGCATATAAATTAAGGTGATCGTTAAAAGAAAATTTTTTGCGGCACCCCAGAAATGCTTTCAAATAACAAAACAATTAGTCGAAAAATACCTTTTTAATATTATATTAAAATTATAGGTGCTTATAACGCATTAAATTCGATTTCTGATTATATAAATGCGTTTTTTGTAATAATTAGTTTTATTTTAGAATAACTGTGTTAATATATAATATTTTGATATTTATTTTTTACTGTAGTTGATTACAATATGAAACTAAATGTGAAGTTGACTGCTGAAAAACAGCTTTCTTCACTTGAACGATTATTTTTTTGGTCTGTATTCAAAGCTAATCTCCTTTTGAATCAAATAAGTTTTGCTCGCTTCAACCGAATATTTTTAAGAGTGTAATAAAAAAATTGTAAATATAAATCATAAATTTAAATTAATGAAATTTATTTACATGATGTCGCAAAAATTTATTTGTTTCACTAAATTTGTCGAAAGATTGCTTTCTTGAGTAAACCACGTGCACAGTAAAAAAGTCTCGTCGACTTTACACAAACTGTGAAATATTAATGAAATACACTAAAAATTGTGAATGTATGAAACTTTATTTAATTATTTGCAAAGGCAAGTTTCCGACCAATAACAGACGACGTTACGATTCTAATTACGCATCTTCATCAAGTCTATACAAAGAATTTTATATTAACACAAGCTATTCGTGTTATTGTATCATTTAATAGTCTTAACATCTAAGCATCTTTCCTATTTTTATATCATAACTTTTACAAATGTTGACCGCCAATCTTACAAAAAAAAAATGAATAAATAAATAAATAACTATGTGAAGACATAAATGTAAAATAACATTAAAATTACGAACTAAAATACAAAATGTATTTTCAAATATGCAGAAATAATTGTTAACAGTTTTCTATTTAAAACTTCTTCAAATATCATTTTATAATAATAATATCTTAAAATTACATTTAAAAAATATATTCGCTTGTTATTTAGAGCGTACACTGGAAAAAAAAATCATTTCAGTGTTGCTTGCCAACACTCTAATATAAGTAATGCAGCAGTTTTAGAACCAATGCTGAATAGTTATTGGTTGTCCAGTTTGCCCTTCAATACATCAGTATTGAAAACAGTGCTGAAATAGTGTGTGAATCTTAGTGTTGTTGCCAACACTAACATGTAAATACTGACGCAGTCTTTCATTCAATGGTGAATGAAAGACTGATAGAAAGATATCGAGTATCATCAATACAACAGATATCGAGTTCATTCACGTGGTATGGTTAGTATAGTGGCTGCACTGGTTTGGTGCGTTAATTATCCCGATTCGGGGTTCCGGCGCGCCCGAATCAGAGGCCTTCAACCATCTCAGAAAAAGTAGAGGCGACGTACATGTAGGTACATCTAATACACCTAAATGTTTTCAGTGTATTGCTAGCCACACTGAAACAATTTTATGGTGGTTAGTATTGGCAGCCAATGCTGGAGGAGTCATGAATCAAGATTGGATCAGTAATTTTTTTTTCCAGTGTAGTAATAACATTAAACGTTTTATCAAGTCGTTCATCAAGGAAGCAGACCTGTCAAATGTTTTCTCCTGACGCCCGTGACTAGATTGTCGGTATTTCTTCGAAAGTTCCCACGAGAGGGCAATATCCTAAAGTTCCCGAGCTGTTCTAACGCTAGCAATCAGATTTTCGATACTTTTTCGAATCTTAATACCAAGAAGCAGTGTCATTATACGTCATCAAAATAAAATAATGTTAAATAATAGAATATAATAAAAAATAATAAAAAACGTAGATTCCTAATCAACTATTAGTCACAGCGCTGCAAAACTGTCGAAAATACAAAAATCGTATTTCATCATCAACTATTAATGATTTATATACATTTATTTATTAAAAAATGTATAATTAATTTTAAAATTAAAAAATATATTATAAAGAAACACAATTTTTAGATACAATATTTGGTTTAGTGAACTTGATGTTAAATATTTTAGTTACTTGAGTATCAGATATATGAAAATTATTATACGATCGAAAATTCTGAAAATTTTAAAAATATAATATGAAACAATTTGCAAAAAAAATAAAATACATAAAGTACAAAAATGATATTTTATTTTCATTTATTTAAATAATTTACAGATATGCACAATGCCTTTATTTTGAATTCAATAAAAAATATACAAATTAAAGAAAGAAAATTATAAAAAAAATACAATCATTGCAATGATTGTATTTTTCCACGCGGGGTGTAGCTATAGCTACACCCCGCGTGGAAAAAAATATTGCCAGCTGGTCTGGCAATAATCTGGCAGAAGTGTGGATCGTAATCGCGAGCCAGATGCCTGCCAGGTGCATGCCATACTAATGTCATACTTCTGAAGTCTGGCATTGGTACGGCATAAATCTGGCA
>JABFOV010004153.1:0-14540 GCA_022817685.1 Aradophagus sp. ZL-2020 | reverse complement strand
TGTTGCATAATAAGGTTTATAAATTTTACTAGACTGGTCCTTCAATTGCTCATTGACGTATAATAATACCTTCTACACAATATTGCATACAATACAAAAAAGCTGTCAATATATACTATTTTTTCGATTTGTCCCAGCTTTACGTGTCAGTCTAGTAAATTACACTAGGATTTTTCTCTCCGTGTATAATTCAACAACATATATTGTTATCAGAACTGAAAATATTGTGTTCTGAATGTTGAATACATTCATAATTTTTCTTATAAAATTATTCGATAACATATTCCATTGTTTGTAGATGTAGAAAATTATATCAGATTTAATTTTCTTTTACTAACAAACGTTGAAAATTTTCAAAGCATATCTGAAGTTGACGAAAAGCTTAACATTTCGATGTCAAAAAAACCATTTGGAAAGCCCACTTTTACCAGGTGTTAACGAAATCAAAGATGGCCGATCGATCGCAGATAAGATAAGCATTCGTCAATAAGATAACTCTTTATCTGCGCCGCCATTGTTGGTCGTCGCGCGCGCGAAAAGACGCGAATAATAACGCGGCCGCGAACAAAAGGGACTGATCATTGTCCAATTACGGGGATGTGTTGGAGCGCGACGGTGCACTCGCGAGTCGAAATAAAGGCGACGAGGCCACGGTCGGATTCTGCCGCGAGTTACAGCGCCACTCGCGCTCCTTTCCGCGTTAACCTTTACGGTTGTCGCGCTTTAAAGCCAACGTAATTAGCACATCCAAATGAACTAATTACCAGAATACGTACGACGAGTCGGCTGACAAAAGGCCGACTGAAGTCTCGAACGATTTTCTTTTTTTTTTTCTTTTTTTTTTTCGCGCACACCAGGCACGATAAATACTCGTCGTTCGAATGTGGGCGCGACTCATCCAAGAATCGAAATGTTAATTAACGTCTCAGCTCGTGTCTTTTTCCCCGTTCGCTTTTTCGCCGACGAAAGTGGCGGTAGGGTGAAGATGATCGCGGTGAACGAGCGACGTTCGTCGAGGAGTGTTACTGCGAATTCTTCGTCAATTATGGGGGGTAATTAATTAGAAAGAGGAACGGTGGAGGATTGTTGACAAAATTTTCAGTCGGTATAACAGTTTTTTTTTTTTTTTGAACGACAGTTGAGACGTGCCGTTTGATGTGGTATAAATAAAAACTGTCGAGTGCACTTATCGTACCGTAAGTTTAAATAGGGAGGAAATGTTTATGATAAACGTGTACTTCTGTCTGTGAAAATTATGCGTATTCACGAATGAAAGAATTTTTTAAAAATTGGTTGCGTGGAAAAATTAATTTTGTACTTATTTGTTATAAAAGTATCAATTTTATGTGCGATAGTTTTTCAACTATTTTTTTCTTTGCTCAAGAATTCAAAATTTGATAAAATTATGCGAAAGAAAATTTTCTTTTTTGTTTTTGGCATAATTTTTATACGAGCATCAGAAGAAAAAATAAATAATAATATAAATAATAATATAAATAACAAATAACAATGATTTTATTCAATATTTTTTCTATGTGTCGAATCCTTGATAAAAAAAAAGGGTAGATATTTTATGTATATTTCAATTTTCAGTATATCTTGAGTAAGAAGAAAAACAAATACAATAAAAGTCAATCTGACTCATTAATGATAAATGAAATTTATTTATCATTAATGAGTTAGATTTTTCGAATAATGAGTTAAACTTCATTCATTATGAGCCAGATTTTCATCGCGTGTATTTTATCATTCTAAAACTGAAAAATTTTAATTTTTTTCATTCGACTATTATTCCATTAATTCCATCAATTTTAAATCCGAATTTTTAAGTTTATTAGCAAAGAAAATTAAATCTGATCAAATTTTCTACACCTACAAACGATGGTATATCTCATCGAATAATTTTACAAGAAAAACTATCAATATATCTTACTTTCAAAACACACTATTTTCAGTTCTAATTACAATATATGTTGTTAAATCACATGAAAACAATTTTCGTTTACTAGTAAACGTTGGAAATTTGATCTACGTATAAAAAAATTCATCGAATCACTTGTTACAAATCTCTCGTCCACCGAAATGATCAGTAATACGAAACACCAATTGTAAAATCAAGTACTCGTTGCAGCAACGGTACGCATAACCATGATAATAAGGCACAGCGAGTGCCGGCGTGATAAAATGGAAGCCGCGTAATTAGTATGTGCATATTCGCGTGGCGCACGCCTGCAAACTCGTCCGCACCCTCTAAATTAATAGCAAGGAAGTGTTGCAATTCGCACTTATGTTCAACGAGTATAAGATGCTCCGTTGTGTTCGTCGCGCCGACTGAGCGCCGTCGAAGCGCGAGCGAAAAGGGAAACAGATACAAACACACGGCCGTAATCACGTGCGCTCGCAGACACGTAAGCGCGTGTGCGCACGGACGCACAAACACGAGCGACGAAGGAGGGCGCGAGGCCTGAAAAACATGGCGCTTGACACCGGGCGAGCGTGGCGTAACGCGTCGCGATGCGGAAGTGTCGCCCTTCGCGTTTGCCTGCATAAATAGAAAGCCGAGCGAGACGAGCAGGAGCTCGAGTCAGAAGCGTTGGTCTTTGTACGAAAAAGCGATCACTGAAACGGTGCGTTTCAGTTTAATGTGTCCGACGGGGTTTTTTAAACTTGCCGGCAGGTTGCCGGGTAGTCGCGAGGCTAGGTGGCGCGAGGAGTCGGGCCCAGGCGGCTTTTTTCATTTCTCGCCGTTCCCGGGATAGTTGCCTTTTGAGCTGATAACGCTGCGGATTTTGGCAGGAAATGTTTGTGGAAACATTTCTTGCGCATCGAAAATCGTTGGTTACGAATTTGTTCATTAAGTTGGAGATAGGTCTGAGGTGTGTTCATAGTGGCAGAATACCTTAGTTAGGGTATGATTCTGATTTGGAAGTTACGTCGCAAAATGGGTTCTTATGAGGCATGAAATACACTTTTATGATTGAGCCCATGTTGTGGTCCCATAACGAAATTCTTATGTAGATTTAGAAACGTAAATTGTATACTACGTCAGTATCGTTGCAACGCCATCTGTTATAATCATGTTCATTTGAATCGGATTTGTAAAAGTTGGATAAAGCTGCCATTTTATAATGCTAAGAATTGATGGCACCTGATATAATTCCGATCCTTTAATCTTGTAGGAACTGTAAAACTGATTAGGCACACCATATTTCACTTCTCCCGAAGTATTTTGTATAGGTTGAATACACGTTTATTATCATACATTCAATTCTGGCGTTTTTTTTGTATTCAATAATTTTTCTTGTGACTCAACTATCTTTTTTCTGTAATCTTATAATCGCTATGACCATTCTATATCTAGAGCCTTAATTTTGGTATTTGTTGCAAACTTAGAACATCCTTGCTAAGCTACAACTCATCCGCGTGCAACAGTCTAATTGCATTGCTGCCTCGTACCAGAAACCGAAACCTTGAAAGTGGTCGTGCTTCCGCGAGCGCGACTCCTCTGCCTCCGTGTAAACAAGACACTTTTTAACAAACCAGCCTCAACTCGCGTCCCTTTTTATCTCATTTGTCTACAAATTACGAGGCTTGCCAAGACAGCGAAGTGCAATTAATTCGCGGAGCGACGCAAATTGCATCCGCTCACACTCCCTCCCCGCCCGGCCGATGCCACAATTCAAAGTCCCGAAACATAATTATTTTCATGGCAAAGTGGTTCCTTACGGGATTCGACGGCGAAAAATCATTATCAACGGTGGGACTCGTGGCTCCGCGAAAACAAAGCGGGCGACGAAAAAAAAAGTGAAGAAGGTGGAAAAAATGAGGGTCGAAAGGAGAGCGAGAGGATCGTCGGACAGTTGCAATTGAAACGACGACGGCGAGGGCGAGGTTAGAGGGCGCCGGGGGGTGGCAGAGCCGCGAAGACAACGGCGACACCCTCGGCTTGTTAATCGTTGGTTGCACCCTTTCAACAGCCGAGTCGTTTTCTCCCCGATACCCCATTGTCCATTAGCCTTATCCCGCGATCCGTTCGCGTCGTCGTGAAAATGTCACCTGTGCCTCGGAGAGTTCGGATAACGAGCCCGGCCGAGTGGAAACGCTCGAGCTAGTTTCCCCGACGTGTGTCCCACGTGTGCGCGCGACTATGTCCACCTTTTAGCTCGCCTCTATTATTCCCGGAGCTTTTTCCGACGCGATGGCTTCTCATTCTCGAGATATTCGCGATTCGGTTCAACGACGGTGAAAGAGGTCGCCCGCGACTGCCTGTCTTTTAATTGCACGCGATGTTAATTAGATTGAGCTGCCGGATTTTCCGGCCCCGCGAGAATAGACAACGAAATTGTGCTCTACATCCGCGAGGTATTAATTTGGAAGGCGAATGGCACTGCGAAAATTAGAGCTAGGAAATTATCCTGATTTGGCTCGGCGGTTGTTACGGTACGAGTTTAGCGAAAGTCCGGCTAAAGCTTGACACGGCAACTGATAACACTAGTATGCATGGGTAAAGTTCGTCAAAACTGTTTGCAATTTTCGCTGGGATATTTGTTGTTTGTTCGGGGGTTCCTGTACTTTGAAAAATTACTCGATTGAAGCGAATCGTTCCAAGTATTGGGAGCAGTGCTAGTAATTTGTTCGTTTAAATGACTTTGACTGCACCGATCGGTGGAATGTCGCGAATTATCAAGCATAACTTTGTAGAGTCGAGTGTCGTTAATAGCCACCCCTCGGGCAGCCATGGTTCCTTCAACTTTTTCCACAACTTCGCCAGTCGAACGTCGCCTCTGAACCCGGGCGACACTCTACTTCGCCGAGGCGGTCCAAGTTTCTGGGACATTTGTGGGAGTCATCGTTGGCAGAAAGAGAGACTTAGACGCGAGGACTCAAGGGGTGGCCGAAGGTGGGCGGACGTCAAGAGGAAGTCGAGGGCGCGGGGGCGGGAGCGGGGCCCGAGCATTCGCCTTGCGAAGTCAAGCCAAGCCCGAGGGGTTTACGAGCACAATAGTTTGAAATATTCGAGCGCAGGCAAGAAGTTGCCCTCACGTCGGTAATTAACGAGTTAAAGTTTGGCGTCGCGACGCTTTCCGCGCCTGGCATAAGACTCCCGGCATCCATTAGCCGAGTGCCTGCTACGGAACTCCTTTTGGCCGCCGAGGAAACAGAGGTTCCCTAACTCGTTTCGCGCAGATATTCCTTCGTATGCCTCGGAGCGCGATGAAATTTCAACTGTACAATGGCCTTGTGCGCGCCACGGTTGGATCGTAGAAAACGCCGAATTTCACGCATTTAGGAGGGTCTAACAATGTCAGCTCAGTCGTTGCGAAACGACAAGACGTAAAAATGATTATATTAATGCTCGTTGAACGCGACTGAAAGGCCAGGCTGGCAGCCGGATAAGCGGGATTAAGACATTTGTTTTTGCCCTCGAGATGTCTTCGGGCTCGTTTGCAGTAAAAAATGCTGCGACAATTTTCCCTGTTCCGCCGAAATTAAACATCCTTGATGATACTTAACACGGCGCTCCAGGTACAATCATAATCCTCTAACAAGGACAATTTTTCATTCCGTTGTTCCGGTTGTGATGCAGTAGCAGGGTTGAAATTTGCAGTCAAAGACTTACCGTTTGGGTGTATACCGCTCTTTTAGGTATTAATAAGTGCCATTCGGCTGAGTATGTTGAGATTGAAGAGAGAACGTTAATTATTTTTTTAAATCATGACAGATTTATTTTAAAACAAACTCGAAAAATTTGAGTCTCGTGACAGGGTTGAAGTTTTCAGTCAAAGACTTACTGTTTGGATGTATATCGTTCTTTTAGATATTTTTAGTTATTTTTCAGCTTAATACGTCGAGATTGAAGAGAGAACATTAATTATTTTATTAAAATATATAACATTTATTTTAAACAAACTCAAAACATTTAGATTTCGTAACAGGGATGACCTACCAGACAGTTGAAGACCTACCGTTTGGATGTAATAGGTGTTTTATAGCTGCGTATGTTAAAGATTTATTATTATAAAAGATTTATTTTGAAACAAACTCGAGAAATTTGGATCTTGTAGCGGATGTCGTATTCCCAATCAACAAATCAAACGTTAAAACGTAGACGCCTCTTGCGATTGTCCGGGGAATCGAGTTGCATTTTCCCCCATTCTTTAAGTACTCTCGCGTAAATCAAATTTCAATGAAAACGCTTCTCGTAATATGCGCGTATTTAACGGGGCGTACCCGAGGGATTTCCGCGAACCCAGTGGGTGAAATCGCACGGAAAAGATTGTTTAAGTAGACGATGGCTCGGCAGATTAAAACATCACGCCTCGGCGCGACCCTTATATGCAGATCGCGCCGACCAGGCGCATTCACCAGGACTCGAGTATTTATGTATTCAAATCCCTAAGCTCATCGGACGGGGCGTTTGTTGGTTGTTCTAATAAAACCGTTTATTCTCGCATTAGCATATGCATACACATACTCGACTGGTACTTTCGCCGGCGGATACGTCGCTGGGAACGTCGAAGGACGACCCTGTTGATGATAAAATTGAATTCCATTGTCACCCACTCGACGCTGATAAATATTTATTAATATGGCAGTGCGTTTCCAATATTTGCGCAGGAGTAACCATCGGACAAGGGTCCCGCGGAAGATCTCGATCAAACTTGCACGGGACCTTACACGCCTGTTTACTGTGAATAAACATGCAATTATATGCTGACTGGCGTGGGGATGAAAAGGGATTTGACGGGCGATTGGAAATTTAATTTCTTTTTGCTGTCCGGGGTTGGTTGAGTGATTGCGGATTTATTTTTAGTTCAATTTCCTTCTTTCGATTCATTTAATTTCGAAAATATATAATTGGTGCTCCTACCTAAATGCAATTATGTCCCCTCTTGAACAATCTTGGTTGCAAAAATATCACCGATAGTACTTTACACATAATTCAAAAAGGGACAAAGAAATGGAATGCAAAATTGTCTTTTGCATAATTTTATTGAATCAAGTGGTCACTATTTCTGCGACCACAAGGAAAAGTCAGTTAACTCTAATGTTTGTAAGACCAAAAAAACGAATTTAAATTTTTTAGTACGCATATAAACTATTGATTTGTATCTTAACTTGGTGAAATTATGCATTTTCGAGACTCCAGTCTGACAGAATGGAAATAGAATAAAAAGGGGTGGACTTTGGTATAAACTCATTTTTATCAAATAGTGGAGTTAACTGGTTTTTTCACTCCACTTTATAATGCTTTTGAAATTTCCAACGTTTATTAGTAAACGAAAATTAAATCTGATTTTTTACATCTACAAACGATAGTATATGTCATCGAATAATTTTATAAGAAAATTTATGATTATATACAACAGAACACAATATTTTCAGTTCTAATTACAATATATGTTGTTAAATTATATTAAAATAATTTTCGTTAACTTTGAAAATTTCATCTCCATACTTTATAACACTTTGTTCACCAGACATTTTCGTCAATAGTCGTGAAATATTCCACGAGCAACGCATTAATCGGCGGAATTCGGGGATCTTGAAATCACATTGAACATCTGTTATGGTCTCATTTAGCATCCGTCTGGACGTACGCAGTAATGGGTTCGAGGTGCACGTATTCCGGCTCGGTATTATCCGCGGCTCGCTATCTGATGACCCGCCTGAGGCTGCGTCTGACAGCCACCGGGAAATGAGAACTCGTGGAGGAGCTCCGTAGTTCGCGCGCAAAGTCGCTGTCTCGCTCGCAGAGGCGTTTTCCAGCGACAAAACCCTCGGAAGACTAGGGAGCCAGTCTTCGTGACTCGTACTTAAATATGTACCGAGATAATGTCAATGAGAGGATCTCCAATGGAATCGGCCGCCCGCGAGTGTTTCAGACAGTTTGTTTATCACTCGAGTGTCTCTGCGAACCCTTCGGTCCAATCGCCATCGATAACCTTCCAGATTTTTTTTTTTTTTTAATTTTTTTTCGAGGGGCTTATTTACTGGATTTTGATTCGCAGATAATCGTCGACTATCGAAATATTGGGACATTCATGTTTATTACAAATTTTACGTTTTCAAGTATTTAAATTCATAAAGATTATTGCGTGTTTTTAATATTCGTTCGCCAATGTAAAAACATCAGCAAGTCTTGTGTTTGAGGAATATCGATTTGATTGGGAGTCTATATTGGGATTTCTGACTGCGGTGTATTATTAGATTAAATCTTATAATATTAGTAGGTCACAGTCACAACGGTTAAAAGTTATAATGAATGGATGATTAACAATTTTTAAGAAGCTAGTATTTAAAATATATAAAATCGATTTTAAATCTTCGAGCATGTTTATTGAAAAACAATTTGGCTAAATTATATTTCAATCGTATGATCGCCCTTTAATTGCGGAGTTGATATTTGACTAACTAAATATTGGGGTAAATCAACTGAATTTCTCTTGAACCAACCCGATTGTAGAATAGCTATGAAATCATTCAAATATTTGGATTGCACTGACCAAATTTCAATTAATCCTAAGTAGAAAACACTTTAAATCTGAATTTTAGCAATTTTGATTAAATTAAAAATCGGAATGAAAATGATCATTGGCCGCATTCAGATCAAACTATAACAAGAATCTGATTCGCTAATGACGAGAACAAAATTTTACTCATCAATAAAAAATCTGAGTCATTACGTCTGAGTCAATAAACAAAATATGACGCGTCAATAAAAAAATCGGCCTTTATTAATTAATATTTAATTAATTTATTAATGAGTCAGGTTTCCATCCTTTTTCATTCTGAAACAATTGTGATTATTATATAATTATATATAATTTTATTTTTAAAGCTGCAAGCACATAGTCATTTTCCTCAGTGCATATATCCCACGAAATCCATCTAGCTATCTTTGACTACGTGAATTACGCTTTATTAACAGGCCCGATCGACAGATTAACAATCTAAGTTAACAACGTGCCATAAAATTGTCTCACAAGGATCGTCGCGAGCCATTCAATTGCACGTCATCTTCCCATCGAATCTCCAATCCCAAGTTCTCCCGAAAAACGTGACACATTAAATTAAGATAATACCGTCATCCCTCTTACTTGAGAACGGCGGGATTGCCGTGCGGAGCCTCGCCGAAGGTATTGCCGGCGGTTTTTAAGCCGAGGTGGTGAAACGGTCGTTTAATTTTGTTTATGCGAGCACTTTAGAAGACGTAAACACGATATCTCAATTCCCCGGCATAATTTTATCCGCCGCGCTCTTCTTCTCGGCCGACTGCGTTACGATTATAGCGTAATCATATCGGATTGTTATTATGGTTGATGGCCCGGCGGGAGGCTCTAACGGGCTGCAGGGATGGGACCAGGCTTATCTTTGAAATATGCTGATAGACCATCCACCTTGAAAGCGCCGCGATCCTTCTCATTCGCACTTTCTCCGTCCCCGCGGACCCCTCGCGCTCGTGCTCCAGCCCTTCTTCCTCCGTCTCTCCTCGTTACCGCGTTTCTCGAGCACTTTTGCGAGCGCGGCGTCGTTTTATCGCGTCCAAACACAACGCTAGACGGAAAACCGCCGCAGGATTTTTATCGCCTTCGCTCGCGTATCAATTTTTAATTTGTCTGCCAACCAGCGCGCCGGGTCTTTTGTAATTTCGCTCGAGGTTCCTCGGACGACAAACAAGCTCGAGATCAAGATTGTACACGGAAGTCCGCGAACTTGTATAAATTCTTGCGCGACGGAAGTATAGTTGAGAATATAAAATTATAAAAATTGTTTTCCCAGATACCGTTGACGGTGAAGTGCGTTATTATTTGCCTTTGATTCCGATTCCTCAATGAGGGTGCCTCAGAGTTACATCTGACCCATCGTTTCAGACGTGAAACATCTCTAAGGCACCCTCATTGTTTTTAAATTTAAAATGTTTCCGCGTCAAAAACTGACTGAACCAACAAACACGATTCCCACCGCTGTCAATTTTTCGCCGAGTTTGTTTACATTGCGAATTCGTTAGCGAGCGAAGGAGCCCCTAGCGGACGGCACCCCCGTTCCCCTGACGCGAGCACAATAACGACCGGAGGTCGTGGTGACAATGGCCACGGCGTTTTCTCTCGTCGAATCTAATTGCTATTTGTAATAAATACACGTCACGATGTGGTTTCAGGCGCAGTTTAAACCGAGTCCCGTGACTCACCGCCTTGAAACCACTTGACGGGAAAGTGAAGGGGTTCGCTCTCTTTGGGCCAAGATTTAATGCCCGTTGGTTATCAGAGAAATCGCGTTTATCCCTCGCCGCTCGTGCACCCACCCGTTTCGCTGTCTCGCTCTTTGTCAGCGGGCCCTCTCACTTTTGGCATCAGTCTCGCCCGACCCCGGCAGTTTCAGCGACTGTTGATTGAAACGTTCTGATTGCGTCCCCCGAGGGTCGCATGCGGGCTTCGCAGGGGGTGTGCTCCCGGGCTAGTACCTACTTATTTGGTAGTCTAATGCCTAATGCGAGTCACGACTAGGTTGTAGCGAGGACGATGATGACGGTATTACTGTTGATGCCGCGCGGATTCTGTAATACCTGCATGATAATGTCAGGGCTCTGGTCCGGACCTCATCAGTCATTGAAAAAATGTCTCCTTTTTTTGTTGAGGAACAGTAGATAATCATCGGGAGACAAGGTGTAATAGATCAGGGATATCCCCTTCGTCGCGTGGGGAAAAATCACTTTAAAATAACGTTTATCTTGATAGCGATCCGAAAAATATTATTTCGTCACGTCGGTGGAAGACTGGGACTGTAATCAGAAAAAAGTGTGTCGAAATTTGATCGTTTGAAGAGTATTTGAGACCCAACTGTATTACAAAGTCATGTGTCTTATTTTGGGACATTTCCGATGTACGAGACATCGGGAGTGTTTTAATTTATCTCGACTGAGATATTTTTGTCTTCATCGTCGAGATAAATCTGAAATAATCTTTAAAACTGTAAAATTTGAGAAAACTTTTTTCTGAGTGAGTGTACACTGTAAGAGTATGTTTCACTGACTTATTTTGAGACACTTTGTCGTCTCGAACGTCGAAGAAATCTCAGAATGGGACACTTGAGTTTGCACAGCAGTGAAGATTCTGAATGACGTCCAACAATACAAAAGACACAACCTTTGAAACAAATCTAGAGTACAAAAATAAGACATTTCATTTAATTTGTTTTCGTTTATCTTTGGACCTTACGATTTGCTCTCCTATTCGACACTCTTCAGTCGTACCAACTTCTTCCTCATACCACCTCAATCACATTTTTCAACATTTATATTTTACGACGACAAAAGCCATTCGCCGGAACATTCATTATCCCATACATCGCAACTTGATTTCGTTGCTTCTTAAAACAACTATTCCACCAGCACGAATTCCGGTGTTCCCACATTTCATCGATTACCCCGTACTTTTGTTCACACTTACCCCGAACGGTATCAAGCAAAACATTTACGTTGGAAATTCGACGCGGACTCGATTCTCCATGGTCATTAATTTAAAGACACATTTCCCCGATCCTCGACCCTTTCCCTATCTCCTTACTTCTCTCGACGATGATCGATCGCGGGGAGAAAAAAATCACGGTTTCACGTAGACGCGAAGGGAAATCAATCGCCTAAAAGGGTAGACGGTTACTCGGGGCCGGGGCACCCCGAGAGCCCGACTTTCGCGACGTACCCGACCCGGTCGCTCTTCGTTGAGAACATTTTCATTTTTTTTTCTCCACCAGCCTTCCCCGCTCTGGTCCCGCTTGCGTTTACGTGACGTGGCCGTAATCCATGCGGACGCGAATGAATGGCAAATGAATAGGGCGCGATGCGATGGCGAAAAGTTAATCACAGTTTGCCATGTCGACGGTCACAGGGGGGTTTTCTTGATTACATGGGCGGAGGGCCCCGAACCCCCGAACGCCCCCCCGTCTTTGCTGGGCGTTACGCTGACTCGGCCGAGACACGCCATATGGTCGTGTTTGCGTTAACTGCGTCGAACAAAGTCGGCCAAACAATTACGCTGATGACGAAAGCGGATCGTCTGTGTCCAAACATCTAATCGCGTTTAAAGAGCCGAAATCGCGAGGATTTTTTTTTTTTTTTTCATCTACGACGATTCGATTTTGGTTACATGAAAGACAGTCGTTAAGATTGCGCATCGGATAACTGCTTTCGGGTTTTAGGCTCGCTGATTGAGTGACGTGTGCTGCACTGGGGGGCGCTCGATGATTGCGATACGATGAAAGATGTCTGTCGCGAGGATTAGAGTGGAAACGGATTCCGAAAATGGGATTGAAGTTTTTTCCAAACGTGGCGCTTTAGTTGAATTGTTTTGGAGACATTTCGAAAAGGTTAATTTCATAATGTATACATTTTTCGTTTTTTGATTGAAAAAAAGTTGATATTTTATATTGTTTTTTCCCTTATTTCATCTTGATTTTGTAAACAACAATATCGTTGTTGAAAAAAGATCAGTTTACAACGTTGCATATTAATGTTGTATCATTTTTCGTTTCAGAGTCAATCCGCTGGCGCGTAAACCTTTTGCGGTGATGTAAAACGGATTAAAAGTTCAATTTGAAAATAATAAGTGTGGGTCTACTGGTTCGATTCAGAAGTACCGTTAGTTCGAACTGGGTATTGAAATAAATTTTCGATTTTTCGATCAGTTTTTTTCAAACTGATACGACGCGACAGGTGACGTGAAATTTTTTGCATTCAATAGACATACGATAGTTCAATGTTACATTCAGTGTTTTATTTGAGGAAAGCGCATTGACACGCGAAATAAACGATAATTGCCAAGTCAAGCATGAAAATGGCGTTCAAATTATTTAGAAATTTTCGTCAAAATATTCATACACGGCCCGTTAAATAGCACTCTAAGAGCTAAATTTTCACGAAGATTGCAGCATTCAGTATTGAATAATGTCGAACTTGAAAAAAAAGTTTATGATGAGCAGATCAAGTTATTTTCTTAAAAAATGTCAATTAACTCTTTTTATTCTTTCTTTTTCTATTTATTTTTATTTAATTATGATAACTTCTTTCGTTTGTAATCAAAAGATTTATTTTGAAGAAAAAAAGTACCAATAGGTCATTGTGGCTGGTAAGAAAAATCCTCATCCCAAAATTTGCAATGAAAAACGTCCAGTCTTGAATTAATAGTGCCTTTTTACCTTAATTTGCAATTGAAAAATGCTATTCTTGAATTTGCAATAAAACATCGGCATTCTTAAATTAACAATGAAGAAACCCATACTCAAATCGATTATAAAAATCCCCTATATCTAAATTGGTAATGAAAATTCCCCATGTTCAAGTTGGTGTTGAGAAATTCATCTTCCAATTGGCAATGAAATACCTCTGTACCGAAATTGGCAATGAAGAATCCTCATTCTCAAATTCGCCGTTTGCAAATTAGCAACACAGAAACCAATTCTCCAATCGACGCAAAAAAAACCCCATATTCAAATTGGTAATGAAAAATCCGTATGCTCTAGTCAGTCATGAACAAATTAATTCTCAGAATGGCGATGAAAAACCCCATTGCCAAAATGACAATAAATTCACCATAAATAGACCACCGTTTTCGTTTTGACAATATAGAAATCCATTCCCAAATAAGTATTGAAAAATCCCCATGCTCAAGTTGGTCATGAAGGAACCTATTTTCATATTTACAATGAAAAACTCCTATTTGGCAATTGGCAACAAAGAATTCTCATTTTTAAACGTGCTATAAAAAAACTCCATCTCTTGTTCATTGTTATACTGGAAATGGTGGTTTTTCTTTGCAAATTCGAGAAAGGGTTATATTCCTTCCACCCGCCGAAATGGAAAAAAAAGAAAGAAAATCAAAAGAAGAGTGTATTTGTGTAACACCAGGCAGACGTATTAAACTTTGGCAGCGCTACCAACGCGGGGGCACGAATTGATATCGCGGGCATTAGCTCGCGACGTGACTTGGAAGGCGGACTAACCCGGGAGCACCATTACCCAGACATTGTCGCGCGGCGACTTTCTCAGCGGCCGATTTCTTGGCACCGTTCCTCCGGCGCGCTCCATTTTCCGCCGGCCACTTTTCCCCCCCGAAAATCGCCACTCTTCGAGACTCCGGCTAATGAAAAGCCCACCCCTCGACGCTTCCGCTCGGCGTGATAGCCTCCAGGCGATGAAATTTTAATGACGCGTATTATGCAGCGCGCCGCGCATTTTTCCGACCGGTGTGATTCCGCGAGAACGCTTGATTTTACGAGGCAATTATTCGTATCGCAATCGGGCCGGCTTTATTTCATCGGGGGGGGGGGGGGGGTCCAACAAACCCGACACTCTTATGCCGGGGTTTCGTTCCCACAGTCCCCCTAGGGAAGGGGCCGCGTACATGGCAACACGGGAACCTGCGCCGGGCAAAAAACCGGGGGGGGGGACTCTCCTTTTCCCCCTCTCCCGGCCCCCATGTGACGGGTGTCTCTACTCCGTCGTCCGCCGGCCCACTCGACGAACGACTGCGTGCCTGATCGTC
>JABFOV010004152.1:0-14541 GCA_022817685.1 Aradophagus sp. ZL-2020 | reverse complement strand
AAAAAAAAAAAAAAAAAAAAAAAAAAAAAAAAAAAAAAAAAAAAAGAAAAAAAAAAAAAAATAAAAAAAAAAAAAAAAAACAAAAAAAAAAAAAGTGGAAAAAAAAAAAAAAAAAAAAAAAAAAAAAAAAAAAAAAAAAAAAAAAAAAAAAAAAAAAAAAAAAAAAAAAAAAAAAATAATATGAAAAAAAAGAATCAGTCATTCAATTTTATTTTTTTATCTTCAGTGTTATTTTTGTTTCATTTACAAAAATAATAATAAAGTAAAAAAAAAAAGCAAAAGTGAAAGAAAGAATAGGAGACGAATTAAGGTCATTGATAAAAAGAAAAACAATATTTGAAAAAGAACAATATATTGGCTTTAATCCGATGTTGTTTTTTTTTTTATTTTAAATGTTTCTATTTATTGTTTTAGTTTTAGTTTGTTTATATTTTGACTCCACTATTGTGAAGAAGGACCGCTGGCCAGCGAGCGTGGTGGGGGTAGTGGGCCTATAAGTGGTCAACGGTCGCGTCGCCATATTGTTGGCGTCACTTCTCCCACGCGCAGTCAGTCTCGTACAGTGCAGTGAAACGGTCTCCTCCAAGTACGTTTTCCCGCGCGTCAGTAAAATAAGCCTTCCGTTGCGGCTGATCAGTAATTATTAAAGAAAAAGTCCATTCTACTTTTATTTGCTTAGAGCTGCTTTCATCTTGTTTGATGAGCGGCACTAGGCAAAAGACGAGAAGGTTTTCTCAATTTGTTCTAATCGCGCTTATGTAGTCGATAATTTTGATTCCGAAACCCCGAAGACTTTTCATTCCAAAAGTTTATAGTAAACAAAGTACCACGAATATAGTGCTTCGATCGATTTCATTTGGATTGGACATCGACTACATGAAAACATCTTGGGCCTGTTCGCTGCTTCCCCCACGTGGCGATTTTTCTTCACTTCCTTTTACGTGTGCCGATTTCCAACTCATTGCCCTGTTCTTCATTCGGACATCGTGGGATAAATAAGGTAGGTGCGTTGTACCATCGTGGGACATACTTGCAGTTTTGTAAAGGTATTTCAATTTACATTTAACGTTTTTTGTTGTCTTGACTTAATGCATTCGAACACATTTAATAAATTGCCCAAACTTGGCGTTAGTAACGGGTTTTATGAAACTTTAAAAATTGATAATTTCTTGTTGAAAAAGTGAGAAAAAATGATGGAAAAAAAATTTTTTGAGCGTGCTAAAAAATTGATGATGTAATAAGTTATGAAATAAAAAAAGTGCGTCAAAATTGATCAGACAGTGATATAATAACATTGTAATAATACTTAGAATTTAATAGAAACATAAGCAACGCATATTTTAAGTTTCTAGCAGTTTCTAAGAAAATTTAATAAACAAAAACAAGTTAAGTTTGTATACATCTCTCTTATGAAAACGAATTGAATAGAAGACCCGAATCAAAAAATCGAACTTGGGTCTTGGAATTGCTGCTGACGTTTCTACGCATCGAAATGCCGCTGTAAAGACGTGCGCGAACTACCAAAGTTCGCGCACGTCTTTACAGCGGCGTTTCAATGCGCAGAACCGTCAGTCACGATCGCAAGCTGGTTCTTTGATTTGGGCCTTCAGTTAAGAATTGTATATTTTTTTTTCATTTTATTTATAAAAACAATAAAATAATATTTATTGGCATATTAGAGCTCGTGATTCCTCGTGTTTTTTTTTTTTTTTTTTTTTTTCAGAGTTAATACAAGACAAATTTATATGGACCAAATTTTCTGTATTTTATTAGACCATATATCCCTCATTTGATGTCAAGACAACAATAGGGAATATCAAATTAACGTCAACGAAAATTGAATCATTGAATTGAACCATATTCGTTTTATAATTTCATTCATATTTCTTTTTCTACTGAGTATTTTTGCTAATAATGTGATCAGCGTAGGATCAATATTTATACCGGTTTCCAGGTTTTGTTACAATTATTTAAGTTTACAAAATTTGCTTCCGGCAAAAGAAGAAAGAAAAAAAAAAGTAAGTAAATATTTATTATGGCTTTTATTAATGATAAAGTGACCGATATTTTTTGTGAGCGGTGTATTTATTAAATATATCTCGAACATTTTATAAATTGTAGGACATTTTTAACAATGGTAACTTTAACGCGGGTTTACATCAATTGTAGCTCTTATTGTTTTATGTCTATAGCTCTTTTAGTTAAATATAATCAATTTACAAATCATGTGACATGGTGCCCCAACTTATATTTTGTTTTATCAGAGTTAGTACTTGAATTCTCAAATAGTGTTCAAGTATCAAAATTTAATGCAGACATTTAAATTACATGTATATATAAAATGATTATTTGCGAGTAATAATTTAACGAATAAGTTTATTGTTTTATTTTGGTCAAAATTGTTTTAGCGGTACAATCAACATATTATATTTTAAATTATATTCGCATTGAGAAAAAATAAGATAGCATCATCTTTAGATGGTAAGAAATAGATGGTATAATCTAAGATGGTGAGATAAGATCTTTTCTTACCATCTCAATATGGTGCTATTTTTTATTCACACTGCGGAAACAGAAGTTTCTAGTTTAAATAGGTGTTTTTGTATTATATTATAAATATACTTCTAAAGAAATACTCATTTTATGAAATGCTGCTCAAAGGAATTTTTTTTTTCAATTATACTCAGAATTTGTTGCAAATTCAGCAAGTTATATCTGGGCTCATTACTTACATTTTGACACACTGTGAACAAATGTCACTTCTTAACATACAATATATACAATTTTGTATCAATCAATTTTGAGACAATTATTATGCTAAATAAATAAAGAAGAGAAGAGCACGTCTGGAAAATCAATTTCCAAAAATATCAAATTCTGAGTACTTTTAGTTATTGCTTAGACCACCTTATAGTAATTTATATTATGAAGAAAGTGTCTTCAAAGACGTATCAATAATATTTGAAGCTTTTTGTTGTCAATTGTCGTGATGACCATCAAAATTGAAAGCAATTGCAAAAATACTAGGTTAATATTTCTAAGGTCCCTGTGGAACAAAATGTGTCGTGTACAAACAAAATCATTCAATCACCAAGTTTATTATTTGTCATTTATTTTTTGCTTGAGACGTTTCGGCTAATTTAGATAATACGAAATTCTTTGCATTTTGTATTATCGTATACATGTATATATATTTTTCTTAATTTATTAATTTTTCGTTCATATATATCTTTCCGATATAACGCTTTTTATCGCAGTTATTTTGCTAAGACATTAATCGCATCCCCATCAAGCAGGAAGTGACTAAACAAGCTCTGTTCGCGACAAATTATTTGTTTAAAAAATATTCATTATTATTGTCATTCATATCTAAGTTATATTGTCATTATCAATACTTTATAGATAAAATTAACAATTATGAATGTAAATCATATATGGATCATAAGTGTTATTATATATCTATTGGGTTATCAATTTTTTATAAATTAATCAAAATATAATCCCATCCTATAAAGTTATATTTGCAAATATCAAGAAGTAAACAAAGTTATCGAGACCTTCCATTTGAAAATATACTTATTTGGAATGTGTATTAATAGCAAATAAACATTTTGTATTCAATAATAGTATGTTTCTACCAGACGTGGGCAAAAACAGTTATTTAATTAATGTTCGACTGGACCAAAACAAATAGTCCGTAAAACTTAGATAGATTTTCTTTGAAAACGATAAAACGTTAGCCGAAATTGCGGAGTTTGGTGTTAGAGGTGTTTTACACTTTTCCCAGACAAAAGTTCCTTCTACGAGTTTCAGATAACGGATTTCATTTGAAATTCGGGTAAGTAAAATATTTTCTAAAATTAAAAAAAAAGCTATCGAAAATCACCGCGGTTAACCTAAACAATTCAAGATGTCCAAACTTTGGACTTTTTGAACCACAAATAGTCACATTTGTGTACAATTCTCGTATGTAAATAGGCTCGGTAATGGATTTACTCTATTTTGTTTTGATAAAGTAATAAAATGTAATCATTTGTTTATGTTTTGTCACTATTTATTGTATATTTTAAATTCTGTTTCTTTATATTTGACAAAGCATCAGGTATAAATAGAATAAAAGATTAAAAAATAACTGTTATTTGCTCACCTATGGTTCCTATATATTTTTTTTTTTTTTTTAATTTGTTGATTACTGGTACATAACAAATATAAAATAGTAATTATTTTTACTTATGTCATATCTTGCCGTAAGTACTTACAGTTTGATTTCAATAAAAAATTTCCTTCAGTTATACGCAATGTTCAAAGTTGAAAAAGTTATTTCTGGGTAAGTTTCTTAAACACTACAATCACTATAACATTATTGACTAAAACATTCGCTGTTTTACTAATGTGTTTCTGTTACATTACAATTCAATTCGTGTCTTTCTTAAATTAAAACTATTCTTTGTAACAAAAATGTGTTGCCAACGGGTAGAGGAACAATTTTCTGCGGTCGCTTTTCCTTAGGCTCATCTCCCAATATTATTTCGTCATCGCACTTTATGCCTTCCTTATTATTTTCAAAGTCTTATCCATTTTCAAAGTTTTAAGCAGATTCAAATAATTTGCAACTTTAATCTGAGAACGCGAATATTTTTTCATCGAACCACTTAGAACTATTTGGGACTTTGAAAATTGGTAATTATGTTGGACTTTTTAACTTGCATTGAAATCGCATCAAAAAATGCATCAAAACAATTGTCACAAGTAGTCTAAAAATGTTATGTCTTTCATATCGAAAACCGGCTGAAGAAAAAACGTTCAACCGTTGCAACTATTTATTGGCACTCGTTCAATTATGCTAATTATTATCCTGTATACATACATGTACATATATGTGCAAGTATTAGAATGTTCATAATTGTGGCAAAATCGAAATTTTAAGTTACTTTAAAACATAGTAAAAAATATTTAAAAAAAAAAAATTTTCTCGTTGGTCTTGACCAGCATAGGACTTTAACTTTATAAAATGTCTAATATAAACTTTTTTGATACTTGAATTGAGTATTTCTTTTTTTTAGTCACTGATTTAAGAGAAGAAACTACTTTTTTTCTATTTACAAGAAAAGGAAAAACACTGAATAAAAGTAAACATTTTCTGTTGAATGTATTTATAATACTTTGAGAAATGACGTTAAAAAATTTATTTTGCCAACATAATGATCACTCTAATACATATATATAGATATAATTTAATATATCACTCCAGAAAAATTTTCCAACTCTGACTGATCGATAGTCGTATACTATAGTTTAAAAAAGTGAATACATAATGTACGCTAGTATATCAAAGGAAATGAACATAAAATAGAACACACAATTTTTATAAAAATTAACGAAGCTAACATATTTCATTATATCGTATTAATTATTTATAAGAACATTGAATACAAAACTAAAGAATAGTACTTGAAGTAAATTAAAAATGTATCAAAAATATTCGGCTTTGTCGACACTTTTAGGAAAGGACTGCTATAAAATCGAAGCATTTTTTTTATCAAATATTTCAATCATATCATAATAAATTATAATGCAGTACATTATTATCTGTGTTAACAATTTTTTATCAATTACGAAAATGTTGTATTTTTATACTTTCGTAAAGAACTAAGATAATCTCTGTCCTATTACTACAATTATTTAAAAACTCGTAATTTAAATTTTATTTACCTAATTTTTATTCTCGAAGTCGTTTAATGGAATCTTTCTACGATAAACCATAACTGAAAATTTATTCATAAATGAAATTCATGTTGGAGAGGGACAGTTTCAAAAGTAACGTGCAAAAATTTTTATACATGCATAATATGTAAGTGATATACGATTGAGAACTTGGCGATTTTTCAAGACATACCTACATAAATTACACAAAAACAAAATGGAAAAAATAAACATTAAATTTTGAATGTACTACAAAATTTTACTTTACACTATTACATCATTGTTTTCATAAATAACGTATGTATATAATTTTTTGCACAATAAAATCCTAAGATAAATGTCCTAATTAGTAATTTTTAAAACTTAATATAAAAATAATTCAACATTAAAAATTGCCTAAAAAATGAATTGAATATGTTTTTTAAACTTTTTAAATCAGAATTTATAGTTTTATATAAAATTATCCTTTCCCTCCAAAGATATTGACAGTAGTTTGGATACAATTTGTAATTTGTCTACAATATAACAACTAATATATATGTAATACGATAGTACACTAATTGAGACATTTATCTTAGATTTTTTTTTTTCATTTTATTTGAAACTGTTAAAAATTTAAACGCTCAATGACGGATTTGCTTTTACACATTCAAGCATCAAAATATATAATTTTGACTGAAGTCGCGTATCTGTTGCGCATTACTTTCAAAACCGAGAAGCACCATTTAAAAACAATACACATTAACCTAAATCAATGCCAAATAAAATAAGTCGAACAGAGCAAATGATACCTAATCAATTAATATATTTCATCTAATATATAAATTTCGGGTCTTTGTTTCTTTATTCCGCAGTGTATTGCACGCACGTGGAAATTGTAACGAGATTTTGGTGTTGCCAGTACATGAAATAGTAATTAAAATCTGTCAATGATTAAAAACGATCAGTTGATCATTATTATTGTTTGATACATAAATAGTTGGTAATGAATATTAATGTAAAGAAGCGACGGTTAACTTATAAGATGACACCAATTCAAAATAGCATTAAGAATACAAGGACGTGCGTAAGTAACCGGCCATTGTAACGACCGAAAGAGGAACCAAATCGGTAATAATAAATTAACTGTACTCAGGTCGATGAGCAAACGCAAAACGTATTCGTGTTGTTCAGAGCGACAGATTTAACTTTCTATGTAAAATAATTTTTTTGTCCAATCGCCGTTGGAAAACCATTTGCTACGTTGAGTAAATCTAGTATCATTCAATTTTCTCACTATCTATTTTCGTTATTCACACAACATGAGGTTGTTTTTACTTTATACATTTAAAAAAAAAAAATTCGTTCTTTTTTTTTTTCTAAGAGCCTTGTAAGAAACATAAGTGTTTGTAGCAAACATAGATTTGCATCTTATTTTAAAAATGTATAGCAATCAAAATTTGAAAATCTTTTTTGTGACTTAACTACGTAAATAGTGAGAAATTTAAGTAAGTTAACGTCGTCAAAATTCAAGACACATCTCATTTTAACCAACGCCATTGCAGTGAAAATTCATTTACCAATAATAGTTTGAAAAAAGTACACTTCAGCAATAAAATTGAACGCGCGATCTATTGTTGTCTATAGAATTTTATGGAAACGAATAGTGCCTTACCATTTACAAAGCTTATGGTAATTCACTTTTGTTTCTTGCACATTTACCATCGAAAGTGGTCAACAAATTTGTACATTAATTAGTTCTTTTTTCATTATTGTCGTCTTTTATCCATATATTTAATATTTAATATTTATATAAATGTTTATATCTATATAATATATATATATATATATTTCTTAATAAAAATAATTAAATATCGTGTATATATAATATGATTAATTTATGTGTATATTTGTGTATTTAATAGATTATTGCATTATGCGTTTTTGGTACCGTTAAATCTATGTTCAATTATTTTAGAACACCTTTTTTCAAAAGTCGTCAAATGCTCATCTCATCATTGCTCCTTTTTGTGCTAACATAAATGCACAACGAATATCATTCTTTAACCCCCTTTTCTCGTTTAGTACTTTAATGCACACTTGTTTTTTTTTTTTTTTTTTTTTTTTCATCGAAGCGATGTGGCGAAATTCTTTCCCGGCTGGCTACGCGTCGTCGCAGAATCGCACCGTAATAATATTCGGATTCATCATTATCAGGCAGGAATGGGCGGAACACTCACCGATTCCTATTCTCTGTACGGCTTACAGTACGAATATCGATGATTCATGTGTTGACTGTAAGAGCCGGAATGAGAAAAGCGCTTGAGGCACTTGGAACATTGGAACGGTTTTTCACCAGTATGTAGACGCTTGTGCTCGGTCAGGTGGTGTTTATGTTTAAATGCCCTCGGACACTCCTGACATTTGTATGGTCTTTGTCCTGAAAATTCCACGACATCAATGTAATTGGTGATATAATGATCATATTGATAATTTTGATTTCCGTACTCGACTTACCGGAATGTTCATATTTGTGCCTGGTAAGTGAACTGTGTTTTGAAAAAGTCTTGTCGCACTGTTCACAAAAGTATAACCCTTCTTGTTCAGTCTCTGTCGTCGCAGGAATGTCTGTTCGAGGTGCAGCGTTATCCGGATTACTTTTCACCGGTGGTTGTAAATACTGTAATTTGAATATCGCATATTATAAAAGGAAATTTAAGAGAAAAAAGGCAAATCGACAATGAATAATCTTTTCCTGGATCGGCAGGAAGACCCCTCATTCTCAAATTTGTAATTCCCCAATTCCAATTTAACGATGGACAAGGAGTGGGGATTTTCATTGAAAATTTAAAAGCGAAGGTTCTTCATTGCCAGTTCGGGAATAAGGGTTCTCATTCTCAGCCATTGTCATGTGTAACTGGTATTACCTTGGTTGATATTTCCGAAGGCACAGGTTTGCGCTTCGTATCACTAGCAATATCAGGACCGGGTTCCTCATCTATAACCAACGGTGAGTCTTCGAGATCATCGGCATCCTGAGCCGTGCGTGGCGTCACAACTACGTCGTAAAAATTCTCTTTCGGTCCATCCGGCGAGACATCGTTTCTACTACACGTATCACTTTCTTTCTTAACGGATATTACAAATGCTTCTTTTTTTGATAAGTCTAAAGGCTGTTCATTTATTGTCTGAAGATTAGTTAACGATATTGGCACTAGGGCCGGTATCTTTGACTCTCTGCGATCCCTGGCTCGTGAGTTCTGGAACCAAACCTGAACGACTCGCGTCGGAAAGTTAATGTAATTAGCAATCGTCACGATTTCCTCTTTCTTTGGCCGCGGGTTGATGGCGTAATAACCCTTCAATACGGCCAACTGTTCATCGTCTATGAGCGAACGAGCCCGAACTCTTCTGCCGCCGTTCGTACCGTTACTAGTATCCATCTGTGTATGGCTATTGCTGTCTCCCTCCTCGTCGGAATCGGCGTCAGAAGTGTACACCACCTCCAAATCGCCATCGGATTTTCTTTTCTCCCCTTGCTTCACGGACGACTTTCTGTTTACATTTTCCAATTTCGCGGCCAGCCCTTCCTTTTGCAAATTATACTGCTCAGTCGCACACCATTCAGGGTAGTGCGCCTTTTCACTCACAATTTCACTTTCATTATCCTGAAAATTAGAATATTGCTAGATATTAGATTTGATTAGAATTTGATGTTACATATTTACAAGCCATCTATTATATCGATGGCTAGGAAGATAAACACCCATTCTCAAATTGTTAAAACCCCCCATTCTCAATTCAACAATTGAGGGTTCGCTAATTTGAAAATGGGAGTCTTTCGTTGCTTATTTTGGAAGCAAGATTTCTTCTAGCTGTCGATATATTTGCTCTGAGAAAAACTGTGTCTTTAAAAATCTCCATCATGAATAGTTAAATATAAATTCAATTTTGTATATTTTTTTACAACACCGAATATGTCAATTAAATTATTGAGTATTACTAAAATGTCACCTTAGTATATTCTTCGTCGAATTCCTTTTTGACTGTTGTTGGAGAAAATGCCAGTTTTCTAACATTAGCTTCAAGTAGCTGTTTTGTTACAGAAGTATTAACAGCTTCTAGAAGACGACGCACGGCATCCAAAGTTTGGGTGTCGTTTGGGGCAGGCGAATCCTTTCCCTCGGTGCCTTCAGTTCCTTCCGAGTCTACCACGGAGGGACTGGGTACTTCTTGCTGAAACTCTCGCTCGCTAGAAATATCTTCCGATATTTTCACGTGCAACTGATTTAAAATTTTGCCCAGCGACGATTGTAGTAAATAATTACCGAAACCTATAGTTTGAGGTAACAATGTTGGAATATCATATACACCTAAAAAATAAATGTTATACGTTAGATTAATTTACATATTTGACATGTTTCAAGTTTGCCAACTTTTCGACTACCGAATTTGAACCGATTCTTTATATTTCATTTATAATTTCTTTCAATGTGGCTACAATTTTCTTAACTTTTAATATTCGATAGAAAGATTACAATTATTCTAATGTTTTGTTGGATCCAATGTAAACATTTTTTGAGATTGAGACACTTGTGTGTGTAATGTAGAGTTAATTAAATTCAGTAATAATACTTGTTAATAATAACAAGAAATTTACCTCCAGCTTCTCTATGTATGTCTGTCTGGTACTCCGAAGGTGACAATTTTGGCAAGATTGGTAGGAACGTATTATTGTTGGCGGCAAACAAGTCTCCTTCACGCCGTATTTGGAATGTTTGATGCGATTTTTTGGAACTACGCTCTGAATTGGTGTTGTAATTTTGTCGTGATTTCTTTAAATTAACCACAAGACACTTTTTCGATGTCATGTGACTCGAATATGATCCTGAGTGGGAAAATCGTTTGCCGCAATTATTGCATTGAAATGGCTTTTCACCGCTGTGTATGCGTAAGTGTTCCTACAAAAAGAAAAGGCAAAATTAAAGATATACGATGATTTTATTAACATTTATTACTTTTTTTTTTAAATATTTATATATTATTGATTTTCAAAATTTTCAACATGAATGTTGATAACATTACGTGCAAGAAGTTTGCAACATTTATTTGCAACGAAAATTCAATAAAAAGTCATTTAGTCTTTCGACAACCAAAATCAGAACTTGAACTTATATCAGCTGTACATAAAATGACATAATTAATTGTTTCGTTTACTTTCTTCTTTTGAAAGCACAAGTTTTTTTGATTGAAAATTTATGGAATTTGGAATTTGTTGCAAATAAACTTCCTGCGCATATAATATTAATAAATCGATTTTATGAGTATAACGCAATAGAACGTTGTGTTTAATAGAAATTAATTACATATCCACATTCAAGCGAAATAAAAGAAAAAACTTTTTTTCAATTATCAGTACCTTGAGGTGATGCTTGAATTTGAAGGCTTTCTCACAGTGAGGACATTTAAATTTTCTCAACACAGCACTTTCTTCGTGACTAATCATGTGCCTCTGTAATCGATAAACGTTGGCAAAAGTCTTGGTACACACTTTACATGACTGAAAAATTAAAAAAATTATATAAAATTAACCTGTAAACGTTCTTGTCTGTATTACGCAAAGCAGGTTTATTAATTTTGTTTTTATTATCAACTCTTAGAACCAACCACTTTAAAAACTATATTGTAATCATGTTAAGGTCGCCAATACTCGAATTTCGATCGAACGGTCAAGTGTACCTTGATTCAGCGACTTCCCCACTTTTCATACAAGTTTTTAAAGTAATTAGAAAAAAGTTATACAAAAACGTTTCAAGTGAATAAAAACTTTTTTAACAGTAAAATATCGCTTTTCAAACTGTTTTTCTTTCACGAAATAGCTTTTCTGCGAGCGAGTTAAATTTGAATGAAAAGTGTTACAAAGAATGAATATAAAATGTTAAAAAATAAATAAAAAACTTGATACACGACCAAAATCGTAAATACTCATAAATGTAAATAAAACACACGTACAACTTGCGCAAACTGGGAGCCAAGGTCATTTTTGTCAATAGAAAAGGACGTTTTGTGTACGTCTTCGAAATGGAGTTGTAAAACGTGCAAATTTCGACAGAAGATGCCACATTGGGGACAATGATTATCCTGTTTTATTGCAGAAGACCCTTCCACTCCTGCCCCTTCCCCTCTTTCTCCTGCTTCTCTTCCTCCTCTTCTGCTTGCTTTCATGCCACTATTTCCGCCATCGCCGACTCCATTTTCTTCTCTGGCATCACTAGTAGCGCCACTACTGGCTATTCCGTCTACGTAACAACCCGCCTCCGCGTCAGCACCTGTCTCATCTTCGCTACAACCTATAATCAACGATATCCAAACATTATTACTCCGTTTTCGCTTTTTCTGTTACGATTCTTCTTTTTATTCTCATAAATATTACTATGCATCATTAAAGGAGTTATGTTCAGCAGTAAATTATATTCAGTTGCACTGATTTGTGCAATGAACAAATACAAACATTTTCTCCTTTGTTGCAAAAAATGAATTGACTTCAGAGAAAAATACAAATTATATTTGGTTTAATTTTTCAATTCCGTTATTTTATAATGAATTGGTTTTTATTATATTTATTTAATATAATTTAAGTAGTGTCGAATGGGTTAGCAAATTATAACCTCTAAGTATAAGCGAGAACAATTAAAATGAAATTTTTCATTTCTTCACCCTTCTTTATCTTTAGAGGTAACAACTTTCTATTTTATCTAACACTAATCAGTTGTGTACCACAAACCATTCAGTCATTTTCAATTTTTATTGTAGGGCATGCAAATAATATTGTTTGTTAGGAGATAAAATATGATATTTTTCGGTTATTTGCTAGTGTGGAAAGCGACACGTGTCATCGAGGTACACATTTTTGGTTTAGTAAAACCAGAATTTCAATATACTGTGCACATTTTGAGACGATTTCATTGTATTATTTTACAGCCGTAATAGTAGTATCTCAGATGTATCTCTAGCGTGACTCCAACGCTATCCCCCGCGCCGGATTCTCCCCTTTTTCCCCTTTCTCCCATTGACGACCGTTCCTCTCCGCATCCCTCCCTTTCATCTCAACAATATCGCTGCTCCTCCCCTGCTCCTTTTTCCGCGATGACGACGTCACCGCCCTCTCCCACTTAACTGGTTACACGACGAAGAGGGGCGACGATAGAGAGTTAGAAAAAAATTTGTCCTTACACACAATTCGCCTCTCTTTTAATACGTTGTTTCCTCTGATGATTCGATTTTTAGTTCTCTTGTTGATTCGAACTCTTTTCTTATATAAAAGAATTATCGCATCGCATTTCCATAAAGACGATACTTTCCACCCCAACACATTGGAGAAAAAATTTGATTGTTACACGTGCACAAAATGTCATTTTTTTAACTACGAAGTTACCGAAAAACAGTAGTATCGTGCAACATGAAAAAGTAAAGTCTGTTGATTTGCGCAAAAAAATGATTAATTTATTGTTATCGAAGTAACCGGGTGAATTTTCAGTACTTGATTTTACCATGAAAAACATTCATTGACTTTCCGCTTATTTCGCGCACGGAGAAACGTGATTTAGATGCTCGTCCGTAGCAGCGAACAAAAACCTGTTTTACCGGTAGATATTTATCGGCTAACAAAAACATTACGTTTTTGCTTCAATTTCTCAAATTTATTTTAACTATTTAAAATGTGAATATATTCCCCACCTAGAGAAAAGTTGTATAAAAACATTTTAAACGAGGAGAAACTTCAGGAAAATTTAAATAATATCTTGTGATTGTATTGACAAGTTGTGCTTTTGACTGCAGCTCGACAGTAATAAAAAATGCAATATTTATGTTTTTAATTAAACTTTCCTACGTGATTAAATTCCTTTATTCGAGTCAACAAGGATTAATGTAAAGTTGAATAAATAAATGGTAAATCACTCGAAGGTCGTTTATGACGGTGGAGCGAATGTAACAATTTAACATTAGCGACGGAAAATCTGTAGTCCACGGAGTATAATTTTGCTGAGAGAATGCATACACCGTTGCAGAGGGTGAGTCCCCCAACAGAAGTGGCACACGCGTGACACATAAGGGTCGTGCGACCCTTATGTGTCACGTGTGACGTTTCAAAGCCATCGAAAGTAAGCCAAGAGATTTAAATGCCGTGCGATTCGCAAAGGTGATTAGCCAGCTGGAAGCCGGGTTCCATGGTTTAACTTTGTCACGGCAGAACTATCGGAGTCAACATTTCATATGGAAATATTTCTTGGACCATCGATTTCCATTGATTTCTGTCACCTCGTTTCTCATTTAACCGGAGATAATTACGTTTTCATTATAATTCAGCTGAATGCTTTGAGAAGCGTTGAAGATAACACTTTTTATAATTGAAAGAGAAAATAGTTATAATTAATTTGTCTATTTATGGCAATGGCAGGGATGTAACGCACGGTATCGATAGGGCCCTGACAGGAACAATTTTGCACTCAGAGACATTTAAAATAACTATCAGATAGCTCGTATGAATATTTGATTATTTGCATTACCATCTAGATATTCACTTTGATTGTCTGATAGTTGTTTTTACTATCTGTTCTCTCAGTGCTTCGACCCGGCCTGGATATGGTTCTGATGAAAAAATTGTCCTGGTCTGGACCATATTCGTACCGTGTGTTGCAACCTTTTTAGAGCCATATTAATTATTACTATTTCTACTAGGGATTTTAAAACCGAAAATAGACATGTGCAAGAAGTTTGCAACGAATTTTTAATAAAATATCATTTCGTCCATCGACAAGCAAAATCAGAAGTTGAATTTATACCAGCGCGATATAAAAT
>JABFOV010004151.1:0-14547 GCA_022817685.1 Aradophagus sp. ZL-2020 | reverse complement strand
ACGAAGAACCCCCAATCCGTATTCATTGCCAATTTGAAAATGGGGGTTTGTCATTATCAATTTGAGAATGGGAGTTTTTCATTGCCAGTTTGAGAATGTTTGTTCTTCATTGCCAGTTTGAGAATGGGGGTTTTTCTTCCCAGCCATCGAAATAATATTTATTTATCTATTTGTTTTTGTTGTTTTGAATGACCTTCAAGATATATGTTTCACTATTTTATTAATTACAAAATAACAATAACAATGATATTAATAATAATAATAATAATAATAATAATAATAATAATAATAATAATGATAATAATAATTTTTAATTAACAAATCATGCTGCGTAAAAAAATAGTAAGTAAAGTAGTGGAACGAATCAGCTGCACGCGGGCGGCGGGAAATTCGAACGTGAGATCGGCCAATCGAATCGAGAACGGAGCCGGTGCTTTCCCGATCAATTTCGTGGCGAATCGTAACAGGCGTCCTCCCATATTACGTCGCCGCCGGCCGTTCGCTCGGGCCCTCGGCGTTGCTTTTAAATAATACCGTCCTCGGATCGTTTCGACGCGCGCTCGTTGCGGCCGTCGATCATGCGACCGCGGGCGTGGCCACGCTCGATCATTTGTCAATTTTCTTTCCCGTCGCCTCGCAACGTCGTTGTTTTTTTTTCGCCTTTTTTTTCAACCCCTGACTTTTTCGCTTTTCATAAACTGTCAGTTTTCATCCGCCGTGGTCGGGCGATTGGAAAAGACCGACTTTTCGCCGGAAAAGTACACGAAAAATATGAGGTGCCGTTAGAAAACGTACGCGAAGAAAAATTACGTTGATTAAATTAACGAGTCGGTAGAAAAAAATGTTAGGAAAAAGAAGAAATTGAGAAATAAATTTAAAAGTTGACGTTTTCGCGAATTTTTTGTCTTTCAATGTTTTTGTCAATTATTTGAAATTGGAGTACGTTTTTAGGGAGGAATAAAGTTAAATTTTTCGTATTTGATTTCACATACTTTTACACGAAACAAAATTATATTCAAGTTTTGTGCTCAATTTTCTGAACGAATTTCGCGGATCGAAAAGAAATTCAATATCGCTGAATTTTGCGGTAATCCGTCTGGCAAATGATGCCGCGTCCGGTTGATTCGGCACGATCCATTTAATAACACCGTTGCACTTGAAACGCCGCTTTAAATTGTAACGTAATCGTTGCGTCGTGGTCGAACGGACTACCATTATACGTCGTATAAACCACCGTTCGCGAATTAATTGTGCAAGCCTTAAATATGATTTCACGAATCGAACGTTATTTTGATCGACTAATTATTGTGCCGGTGGGTGCGGCGAGAAATCAACGCGTACGAATAATTGAAGCAGGATAACATAAAGTATGCTTTTCAATAACGAGATAAATTAATTGCTTTGAAATTATTGAGGCGCTTTCAATCGCGGGAAGAAACGTCGAAAAGAAGTTTTATTAAACCCGTTTTCCGTTTACGCTCGAAGAAGATCTTATTAGAATTAAATAATATTTGTATTTCTGCGGGAACGTAATAAAAATTAATTTCAATTCAAAGGAAAAGGAATTCCAATACATTTTTATCAGGTTTTTATATAAGTGTAAATAATACTTGATTCTAATAAAGTGTTTTTTGAGTGCGGTAGTTTTGGATTTATTTCAAACGCGAAAAAAAGGTTTCGATAAAATTAATGTTTTATTCGAACTTGAAAACAAAAAAATTGTATTGTAAATGCCGACAACTTCAAAACACTTTACCAGAAATACAATAATTTGTTATGAAGTTGAAGTTTCCAACGTTTATTGATAAACGAAAATTAATAATATATAATTTTGTAACATAAATTGTAATCAGCGATGAAAGAATTATATTTTCAAACATTGAAATATTCTAGTTTCTTCCTGTGAAATTACCCAATCAAAAAGTACTATTATTTACATGAAGAAAAGTATATCAAATTGTATTTTCGTTTACTAATAAACGTTGGAAACTTCTCATTCATTAATTTGTTATAGAATTTTTTTCGAACCTTCCCACAAGTGCGTTTACAACAAACATTCGATTATTTATAAAACGTCATGCTGCCTCGTTCGAAACATTTACAATGCCCGCAATCAGAGAAACGCAGCGAAGGAAGTCACATTCATATTACCGAAGTATTTTATCACGGATAACTGTACACATGACTTACGTAGTCATTCATGAAATAGTTTATGGTGGCAGCACAATAACGACAGTTATACGCCATAATTGCAACAAGAATAAAGCAATGACGAATTCTCCGTGGCAGTGCAAAAGTGGCGGGGCAAGTTCCCCCACCATAGTCCCGTTAGCCGCGCTTCGTCACTTTTTCCCCCACTTTTTTTTTACTCGTCAAGTTAAAACGATTGTCTCGTTACGCAATCGTTTATTTTCGAACGCGAAACGATCTCACGAACCATTAGCTCGGCGAAATGCGCGCGCATGATTTGCAGCGCCATCTCAGTCGCGCGAACGAAGCTCGTACTTACAGTTGTCGCGGTCAATTAACGATCAAGTCGGACGGAACGAAAAATAAAAAATGAAAAAAAAAAAAAAAAAGAAAAGAAAGCAAAAAGTAATACAAAAAATGTTCACGAATATCTCAATTGAGCGGCGCGGCGCATGCGCGTATGCAAATGTGATGTCGCCGTCAGCAAATTATCGCACGTTGATACGAAATTGAACGTAAGATTAATTTCGCAGATAACGTCGACGCATGCGATTCCGCTGTGACAGAAACAGAAATAAATAAAGTCGGGGTGTGGGGAGGAGGAGGGGGGGGGGGGGCAGTAACGAAAACAGACGGGGAGAAATGGAGTGGAATAGGCGTGCGAGGTGATAATCAAACACTTGCGCTGCTGTTGTCTTTATTGTAGCCGGGCCGAAGGGATGGCCATAATATCGCAATAAAGCCGGTAAAATACGTCGTCGGCGGGGCGAGGCGCGCCGCCGCGGCATGGGTGGTCGTTTTTAATTTATTCAAGAATGCTCGGATATCTCAATACCGATAGCGATTCCGTTTCTTTTGTGCCACGCGATAACGCTCCGGCTCGTTATTAAATTTCATTGGCCCGGACCCACACCCCCCCCCCCCCCCTCACTTGACGCAATTCGTTAGCTCGGTACGATTAATTCAGCCGTTCGGAAAAACGTTCGATTCGAATAAACCAGTCGCCGGAGACGTTCGCTTTCGACTCGGCCGTTTTGGTTAATGTCGCGAAGGGATACGGCGAGTACGCGATTCTTATGTACAAGAAGTTCCGTACGTACATAATATACGGGTTTCAAGTTCGACAAATTTTCATTGCAAAATGTTCTGTTTTCGTTGTAAAATCTCTTCATTTTAACAAAAATCATATCAGTATCGATTTTGATTGACTACTTTACCAATCTTTCATCATTTTGGGAAGAGTTTGATCAGTTTTTTCGCAATTCGCAAACACCAATTGTACAATAATTTTTCCAAGTTCGAACTCGTATATTATATACGTACGAAACTTCTTGTTCATCGATTCTTGGACGGATCGAAATGCGATGGTTGATTTCGTAGGCGCGAAAATATTCGTTGTCTGACTTTTATTAGAGACATTTTGGTTAGGTTAAAAAATTGTTTTTGAGATGTTATTTTTGATATGAACTGTTTGAGTATTGAAGTATGAAAAATTGTTTGTCGCACTGTTTAAAATTATTTCAGAGAGTGTGATTAAAAATTTTGTTCATGAGTATTCTAATTAATTTGGAAATGATTTTTCGTATAGTTGCTATGTAATAGAGTTTACTCGAATGCATATCATATATGCACGATTTTCTCAGTGCACGCTGTTCAAGTTTTAGTCGCTGAAAACTGGTAAACGTTAACGAAACTTTTTTCCACGTGCATCAAATCGAAGTCAAGTGGTGCAAATAAAAACCATATCGCCAACATCGCCAGGCACATTAAATATGACTTAATCGGAATACGGCTTCTCAATTATAAAGACAAACACGTTTTAGCGGTGGCGGCAAAAAAGTGACAATGTCGGTTTTGTCAACACGAACTTTCATCACAAAGTCGGTGCGCAGGCCAAGTAGAACAGGTTCGAATAAAATGTTGGCAGATCGTGAATCGCCCGCCCCTCCCGTCTTTATCAGCTTTTCCTCCGTTTCGTTTACTCGACCTCCCGCTCATTGCATTTCCAACGGAGATGGCAATAAAATATAATCGGATAAAGAGTCGGCCCACGGAACGTTGTTTATGGCTCGTAATTCGAATATTCGTAATTGCAAAATTATTGACTCCGGGTCTTCGTGTTTCAACTCGCAGACTCGGAGTTGGACGTTTCAACAAGGTTCGAATATCGGGCCGATTATTTACGGCAACTTTTTTCAGCCAACGAGATATCTCAATTTCGTAAAATCCCGCGTTTTTTCTCGCATCGGTTCGCCGACAAAAAGTTTGATTTGTATGAAGGATAGATTTTTTTTAACGGTGGTCGTCAGTTTCCGCAGTAGACGGTGATAAACTTGATGCTACGTGGCATTTGGGTCGTGATATTTAAAATATGACGTTTTAATGTCGCGTGGAAGAATATTTACAAACTTGATTTTTGGTTTTGTGTTGTGAGAAAATCGAGAAAATTGTGGATGCTACATTTATTTCATATTGTACGAGAATGTAATTTTACTATTTGCTTTAAGATTAGCGCCATCTACATTGCAAGATGCGCCATCTACAACTCAGGTGGGCCGAACTTTCTGCACCGAATTATTTATAATGATAGGTTATCAGTTACTATATAAAAAACATTTATCTTGTTACGTGCAAAAAATTTTTAACAACATTGTGACCATTCAAAAACGCTGCAATTTAAAAAAATTTTGTTGTTGCAGGTAAAAAGTATCAATTTCCGGTCGTCCCGATTAATTAACTTCAGTTTTATTACTTTTTATGACGTTAACTCACTTTTTTGCAACCTACGAAAAAAGTTTTAGTTTATACAATTGATATCAATTTGTTACAACTAAGGAATTCCAACGAAGTGCCGATTTTTGATCGTCGACAATAAATAGGCAGTTAAATTGACGATTCGTGTTGGTTAATTTAACAATCAATTTCTTTCGCTTGTGTTACTAAGTATCATTGAAACTGTTCACCACATAATCAGTTGTATTGAGCTGATTTAATTAATCAATTGGATCTCTTGAGACGTCTTTAAGTGACTTTAAATCTTTGGCTCAAGTAACCACTTAACTAATGGACATTGATTCGTGCCAGTTAATTTCGGTAAATGTTTCAAAACCTACTCGATATTGATTTTCAATCCTTCAAAGTGCAATTATTAATTAATTTAATGGAAAAACTTATCAGGCTTAGTTTCGAGAAAAAATCCCGACAAAATGAACAAATAATAAACAAAGTTGTTTGATCTTGTTTAAGAGAATTCCAAAATATTCTTAAATTTTTGTATATTCTATTGTTCACTTTACTTACTAAATTAAACTTTTGAAAGATTTGTTTCAAAATTGTTTTGATGCAAGAAATTAATGTATTTTAATAATTTAAACATCGGTTGCGAGAAATCAGATCAGAGGTATTTAGACGAATTAATTTAAGTATCCATTAAACCTGGTTTTCGAAGATAAGCGGAAAATGAATAGGGATTTAATATTCGCTCGAATGAATTTTAAGAACTGCTTGGCATTCAAAGTTAACTCGCATTTATTTCAAACGTTCAAGTATCTAAATACTTGTTATTCATTTAATTATGATATTTTTATACCGAAGAGGACTTTTTTAATTTTTCGGTAATCTGTTTCTAATTATTAAACGAAAATGATTCCTTTTTAATTTGCGAGGGCGCAATTCGCTTTTCCTACGGTGACAAATTTAAGAAAAACGAACGTTGCTTCTGCAGAATAAATTAATCGCTCTTGCAATACATATTTTCTTTACTTAAATGCACGTTTTGACAATAAACTTGTTTAAAAATAACTCGAATTACTTTGAAATTAATTATTTTCGCGGATCAAGTGATTTTTTTTAATACGTATTTGCAAATCAAACGAATATTTTATTTAACAAAGCATACTTATTTGCAAGTCATATTTTTGCAAATCAAGTGAATTATTCGAAAACGAGTCGGTATACAAATCAACAAACGTTTTTGTATTAAAAGAAATTTGCTGATTATTTTTGCAAATAAGATTTAAATTTTCGCAAACAAAAATTCTTCAAGCATGTCACCTCATTTGTATGGTACTCTGAGAAAAATATTCCATAAGAACTACAATTTTTTCTTATACACTGAGGACATAAGTGTAAAATTCCAAATTATTGAATGTACAAATGTTATTGAATAGTATCTTCTATTTTGTTAACGGCAAGTTGCAGTGAATAAAATTACAATCAACGGTATCGTTGTAACACCTATTACAATAGTACATAGGTGTTACAACTATGGAGGTGAGGAAGGAACGAGTATACCAAGTTAAGCAATTCAGGAGTGAACGCTAACTGGATGGGTGACTGTAAAATAAAGTAGGCAATAAAATTTCAACAATTAAAGATAACACAAAAACGGTACAATGTGAATGGCGTCATTTGAATTTTATCAATTTCTTCATCCTCGAATAATTTCTACAATCTGAAATTGTGTTTTATAAGAATGATGCGACAAATCTTCAGTTTACAAGAAAATATTGTAGTTTCACGCGCCTTTTTTCACAAAAATTACCGTAAATTTTCTCTCGGTGTATACAAAAAGTTTAACACGCACATAATATACAAGTTAAAACAAAAACATTGTTTTGCAATTTTTGTTATAAATCGACAAAAAACGATTGAACATCACATAAAATATCAAAAAAAAAAAAAAAAAAAAAAAAGAAAAGAATTTAAAAAAAAAAAAATAAATTTTATACTAGTCAGTAAAAAAATACAAAATTAGGACTTTATTTTTTTTCTTCTTTTCTTTTATTTCTTTTTTCTTATTTTTCTACTATTTTTCTATTATGATTTTAAACTATTTGAGAAAAAGTTGTCAAATTTTTTGTTATTGGCTGATATTGTAAAAAAATGTAACATTTGCGTGTTAAGCATTTTTGTAAAATTAGTTACTAACTAAACTAATAATAATGTAATAAGTACTAATTAATTCCAGTTTTCCTGAAGATGAGCTATAAAGAGCGTTTTCGCGGGTTAAATTATTTTCGAATTTCGATGAGTTATCAAAACAGATTTGTGTGCCCTTAAATTTGTTAGACATAGTTTGCAGATAGCTTCACCTTTACCAGCATTTACCATGTCTTCTGTGACAGGTTCTAGCCATGCTATATAAACAAAATTATCAAAACTTTAGATTATATCTGTTATGACATTTGGAAAGGTCAGTTAGTTCTTAGTTTGTTCTTTTAATCATCGAAAAGAAAAAATAACGAAACATTAGATACAAGATGGAAGATTTCTGCCTTACCGATATTCAAGTGTTTTTCGTTGTTCTATATAATGAACTTGAAAACAAAAAAGATGAGTTTTCAATTTCCCCTTTAATTGATCAAATCAAAGGATCAATTTTTCCTTCAATTTGATACAAAATAATTAATTTTTTATATTTTAAATACTTTAAATAAAAAAACTAGTAATTTTAATTTGTAAAGTTTCCTCGCAAAACATTTCTGGAAAAATTGATTCTTTTGTATATAACTTTTGTGTGCAACTTATTTTTCAAAAAGCTATTATCATGACTTTTTGGTAATAATTTTAATGATATGAATATAAGTTTATACATATATACGTATTTCATAGCCAAAACTAATTATTGTTCCTAAATAAATTCACTGAAGTAAAGTTTTTTACGTGATGGCAACTATATTTATAATTGCATCAACTTAAATATATTATAAATGTTACTGAAAATAGCTAAATTATTTAAGTTGGCTGGACTAAATTTCTTTTTCTCATTGTGAAAGCATTTTAAAACATTCACAATTTTCTTTTATAATATTTATCATTTTTTCAGTTTAGTTTCTGAAATATAATGAAAAATGTCATGTTGGAAAATAATTTAGTAAACTCTCTATCGTCGATAAACAACAAAATGACATCATTTGAATTTAAATATTGCTATCAGTTGATACACTGGTCAGCTGGAATTTTATTTTTAGCTAGAAATTTATAATGCACATTACACAACTGCATTAAATCCGATCTTAAATGTTGTTCACATCTAGTATAGCAATGCCAGCGCCAAAAACATTGATTATAAACACGAATAAATTTTACTCTATTCGGCTTTGCTAGTGCCAGAGCTGACATCTGAAAGCATGCCGGAGAACTCTTACGCGAGCAACTTTAGGCATTAAATCGATAAAAGCCGGTTTATATATATATATATATATATATATATATATATATATATATATATACATTTATAATAGATCCATGTATAAACATTTTACACCCGAATTCCACAAGCGATTACATTTTTAATAAATAATATTTATCTTGTATAAATTTCATATTACTCTAACAAAAAACAAACAAAAAAAAAAAAAAAGTGACTTTTATAAAAATGTCAGCCCTCGTGGACGAAAATATAAGTAAATTATATAGAAAAAATATGTATTATTTTACAAAAATTATATAAACTTAATTTATAAACCGTCTACCATTATTAATCCTGTTTTTTTATAAAAATTTTATAAAATTTATGTATATTTTTTGTATTTTTTTGAAAGAAGATTATATAAAATAAGTACATTTGTAAAATATATTTACAAATACTGAGTTATTATAACAAAAATATTTATTAAAAATAAAAAGAATTTTTTTTAAAAATCAGTTTATTTTTTTTATACTTTTTAACATTTTTATATCATTAATTTAAATTTCGTCGTTGTATTCGTTCATCACCATTCGTAATGTAACTCAAGTTTCTCACATTTCTAATCGAATACCTACCCTCAATCCAATGTCTTTCATGTGTTTATAAGTCAAAATGTAATTCTTCAATATTCATAAAATATATAATTTTAAAATGGACACTAAATATAAACTTTTATATATACATTTGTATGTAACATTTGTATGTAATTAAAAAATATATATTGTTTAAAAAATATTTTTTGTTTTATATTTTCGTCCGCAAGGAAGTTGAAAAATTTTTTACAAAAATAAAAAATATGTTCATTTTTTTATTTATATAACATCTAATTATTATATTACATTAAATTATAACAAATTTCTATTAAATATAAGGAGGGTCTATTACGACATACTACAAATAAATATAATTGCTGATAAACAAATGAATAGAAAGTGTATTAATTTTTTTGCGAAATTCTCTGCACCTTCTTGACCAGTGCATTAAAGTTTAAAACGTAAATCAGACGACAATTAGATGACATCAATGTTAATTCATTAGGATTTTTTTTTTTTTTAGAATTAAACTAGAATTAGACTAGAATTAGACTTTCGATTAGTTTTAAGAATTGTTGTTCTGTATGGGTTATTTACGATGAATAATCAGAAATAACTTCTAAGCGTTTTTCGTAAAAGAAAATATAAAGAAAGTTATAATACGCTTAAAAGCTTTGGAAAAATTGAACACACAAGACGTGTTACACATTTAGCAGTGAAACATTGATAATTGCAAATAAAATAAAAGTTAATAAGGTTGCAATTTACAACGACGCTTTGATCGCACAAAGTGTACAAAATTAATTATTCAGAAAGACAATATCAAAAGAACGGTAAGCATTATAGTTTTTAACAATGCTTCGGATGTCAAAAATTAAATGAAAATTAGCTCAAAAGCATAAATTCGGGTTAAAAGCTCAATTAACAATAATTCATCCAGTGAATTTAAGCGACGAGGGTTATTGTATGAAATAAAAATAGAATTTAAAAGGAGAAAATAAAATAAATTGACGGGATAAGGGTTGAATAATCAAAGGGAAATGTCACGTTGAATTGTTACGAATTGTTGTAATTACCAATCATTAATATTCAATTTCTCTTTCGTACTGCTGTGTTGGATTAACAATTCCCGGTTATGCAATAAGAAAAAAATTAGAGTACCGTGTGTGACTTTTTTTGATACTACATCGATATATATTTATGTAACGAAATGTAAAAACGTATGGAGAAAAGTTATCGAAAACAAACAAATAAAGTTTCGACCTATTCAGAGCTGCCATTTATAAGTGAAATTTCATAGAGCTGAAGAAAGAAATTGTTTTAACCTCGAGAATTTTATTTCGTCCAAATAATTTTTTATTATAAAAAAATACTTTCTGAGTGGAGAAAACTTTATTAAAGTACCCGCTTATCCAAAAATCGGTAATGCAATGAAAAAAAGTAAAAAAAAAAAAAAAGTTAAAATTTACTTTTTTGCTTATTGCGGCCGAACAAACTGTCGAAGATGGCTGGTCCAAATTTTTCACTATTCTGTTCATGAAACCTAATCGACCTATGTTGGTCGCGTCGATCATTCGATTCGTAGATCAATCGTTGGTCGTGTCGATTAGAAAAAGATTTTGAGCTTGAAACGATTTTTTCTTCAGCTCTATGAAATTTCACTCGCAAAAAGGAATGCATTGAGTAAAAAAACTTCTTGGTGGGAGACAAAATTAATCTTACCGATTTGCCAAAAATAAATTTTCTTGAATCAATAAATGTATTTTCGTTCAAGATAGCAAGTGATTAAACTAAGAAACAATGTCTTGACAGGATTAGGTTAGGTTTTGAGCGAAGAAAAAAATTGCAAATTTTAGTGATTCTTAAACGGAATATAAGATTTTTGTGTGTGTTGATTGTGTATATGATATATATATTGATCTACTAATTAGTTGATTCATATTTCTTGATAAATAGTTGAACAACTTTTTTTTTAATATTTTTGCGTTTTTTTCCGTACTTTTCTCGTATTCTCATATATATTGTATAAAATTGTGTAATTTCACACATATAATTTACTCATACAAAGTTTCTGAAGTAAATATGAAAATTTCCTATTTAAAAAAATTTGTTGGTTTCAATTACCATCCATATTCAAATTTACAGTATCTTAATTTACTCATTTACAGACCTTTCATCTAAGAAAATTTGAATAATTCTTTAGAAATGTTCTGAAATTTTTGACGTTATTTTGCCATTTAATTTGTTTCTTTTTTTTTACGTTAAAAATCGGAAATTCCTACTTAATATATGTCAACTAATTTTAACATCATGGTTTTTCTAAACTATAATATATTGAGAACGTGTATTGATCTTTTATCTAAAATAATAATTTAAAATAATTTAAAATAATTCGCAGGAAACGTTCTAAAATTTCCAAAAGTACATGAGAAATTATGCTCCACGTTAAAAATCGAAATGTTCCTTAATAAAAAAAAATGCATCCATTTTAACCATCATGCTAATTGAAAATTAAGTTTCAGTGAAAGATTCATTCATCATGTTTCATCTAAGAAAATTGAAATAATTTGTACAAAATGTCATGTAATTTCCGGTAATACTTTCCTTAACAACACAATCCCCCGAAATGAGACAATACAATTTCGACAAAAGAAGTAAATTTTATAGTTGGGGTAATTTTTCGCCACGTTAAACAATTACGACTTGATCGTTGTTCATTAATTCATTTACAAATTACATAACGAACACGTATAATTTCGTTACAACGTTTTGAGTATTATAAACTTGTTATTAATTGTTAAGTAAATTACGATGCATGTAGGAACTTCATATGCTAGTCACGCAAAATCTAACCCACTTGAAATCAAGCGGAAAGTTGAAATTCGAAACATATATAACCCTGGTGTATGGTGCAACTTCTAAACATCGCAAACTTTCAAAGCTCTAAAAATCTCGTTTTAAGAACAGGTAATATTGCTGCTGACCACGTAAATTAGTTTGTTTCCAAAATAAAACCACCAACTTGAAATTGAAACGTATCTTCTCGCTTTTGCTTCAACTTTTATCCTACACTGAGATAAATAATTATTTATAAATCGGCTCATTTATTCAGCAAAACGACGTGAAAGTTACGGTGAAATAACGTCGAAATACATATTTCCGACGTAAAGTTCACACCGAAATGACCACTTTACGTTGAATGGTGTGTCGTAAATTTTATGCTAAATTGGCGTAAAGATAAGATAAAGTTACTGTGGGGATACGCGTACGTGACGTAACTGTTTTCTACTTTAACCGTAACCTCGACATAATTGTACGTAACTGCAACGACGATATGTCGTAAAAATACGGTATATTCGTTGACGCCATGACTATCCTCGGATACGAAATGTTTATATTGGTTTGAATCATGTCCAAACAAAACACCGATTATTCGTTTGCGATGTTTTATAAATTACGCGAAGTGTTTTTTTTTTTTTTTTTTCCTAAGTGTTCTTGTAGGAATGTTAGAACGCCAAAAGTGTTCTTTTTGCCATTTAAGCTTTCTTTATAGAACGTTTTTTTCAGAAAAAACGTTTAACGTGTTCTCAAAAAGCTTCAAGAGAACGCTTAGTTTTTACAGTGAATACAGTGGTGGAATAAGAAATTTATAAAATGAAAACAAAAAATTGTCAATAATGAAGTTGAAAGTTGTTCTCTTTTTATCTTTCATGTTTACAACCTGCGTGAAAAAATTTCGTCTGGCATCAAATCTGGAAGAACTGTGTTGCCAGACTGATAGCCGGACGAAATCAGTCTGGGCCAGATTGATTGCCATATAAAATGAATACAGCAAATCATTTGGCACAAGTCTGGGGAACAGTCTGGCAAGGGACGGCATTAGATCGGAATCCATACTTTTCAGTCTGGGAATCGGAGCGAATTTAGTATGACAAGAAGTACGGCAGTTGTCTGGCAACATATCTGGCAAAAGTCGGCATGCCGTAATACTTTAAGAATGATTATTTTGTAAGTAAATAATAATTTCATTATTAATTATTTTATTTATTTTTCATATTACGCTCTTTGAAGGTATACGCATATAGTAGCCTATATATAGGAGCCTCCTATATATAATAATATTACCATTATAAGCCGTAATATTAATAATACATAAAAAATTTTTTTAAATTACTTATTTAAAAAAATGATTATCCCTAAAGTAGATATTATATAAAGATATTACCCTGTCAGACACGCAAAAAGTATGTGTTATTATAATTTTTGTTTTATAGGCAAAATAATCTATGACAAAAATACAGAAAACGCAATTTTGGCGTTTTTCACACAAAAATGAGTATTTTGTTCGTTTCTGATTAAGTTACAAGGATCAATATGTTTTAACAAATCTTTTTGGTATATTTGCTTACTATGAATTATTTTGCATCCGATTAGAGATGATATAACCCACGAAAAAATATAAAAAAACTACAGTTTTGTGTTTTTTAACAGAAAAAATTTATTTTTCATAGTTTTGATCAAGTGACCCCAATAGAACATTATGTATATTATACGTACATTAGTTGGGCGTTTAGCTCATATTTATTCCTTATTCGTATAATATACGTATATATACGTATATTATACGTATAATAAATATGATGTTCTATCAGGGGAGGAAGATTAAATTATAACAAAATGAAGTTTTGATCATAAGCGATCGTGTATAATTACAAAATTTGAATTATCTCGCATCGTGCCCGTTTTGTAGTCAAAATAACAAAGACAACACTTTTTTTCTATCACGATCACAAAAGTAAATTCTTAAGGGTATAAATGCAGTTATAGCACTATTTGGCTCCTATATAATCGAAAAATTTCAGTCCGGTCTCAAAGACAGAAAAAAAAGTGAAATTCTGTCGAGTAGTTCTTACTTGAAAATGCCACCTGTTTCGGCCCACCTGAGTTGTAGGTGACACTATGGTAAAACAGAGTATTGCACAATTTAATGTAATAATATTGTACCATCTTTTTTTTACCAGTTTGACATGGTTCAATTTTTTTCTCAGTGTGTTTAACTATGAAAAATTGAAAATTTGGCAAAAACGCACTTTGGATAGAATACATTTTTTAAAGCACCAGGATGTGCATATATATAAAGATCTGGACGTAAAGGTTGGGTTGGAATACAAATTGGGAAGTTTCAATTTTTTTACATAGGATGCATATTTGGTTCCAAATTTGATCAATCTGGGTTATCAAGATTGGAAACATTTTAAAATCCTGTTTGAATGCCACTTCTGTTTTCTATCATTGTTATGTACTTCCAACTAAAATATTTATGTCGATGTTCCATTTTTTACCCTTTCAGATACTAAAAGAACTATTTCTGGAAATGTTAATACAAATTCAAAAGTTTATAAAGATTTCAGATTCGATTATTTTGGATGAATTACGTTTATCCGCTCTTCTTCACATATTAAGTTTCCCTAAAAAATCTCTCAAAAGTTCATTTTAGTTCAGTATTTTTTAATGATTTTAATTCTTTAACCAAAAATTCAAAGAGCTGCTCCTGATGGTCAATAGACAAAAGCGTTATTAACATTAATCATATATGTTTGTTTAATAAACGACTCATAAAGGGGATTAAAC
>JABFOV010004150.1:0-14548 GCA_022817685.1 Aradophagus sp. ZL-2020 | reverse complement strand
TACTGCACTTACTAAATTTAATTAAAAGACATTCGAATTCTTTAAAAAACCAAATTAAAAGGATTGATTAATAAATTTAAACAATTTTTAAAAATTTAATATTGCCATTTTAATATTGTTTTTGAGAAGATAACATTATGACTAAAAAAAACAAAAATAAACAATTATTAATATATCAAATAAATTTGATTTATAATATCTGTGGTCATAAGGAAAAACCAGTTAGCTCCATTATTTGTAGAATCAAAAAAAAAAAAAAAATGCGTTAAAAGACTTGGATATGCATTGAAAGTATTGGTTTTATACTTTTTATTTGTATTATCATGTGAAAAATTCATGTGTTTTTACAATTCTAGTCAGAACTAATGAAAATATAATAGAAAATATGGTAAAATTTAGTGCAAATTCAACGCTTTCAATAAATCGAATTGACTGATTTTTCCTTTGTGCCACAGATATTATTTAAAATGTTAGACTGATATTAACGTTCATATATCAATCAAAATTTTCTGAGCTGTTTTTTTTTACTTCAATTTTTTCATTATTTCCAAAATTGTTGTATATGAAATATTTATTTCAAACAAACTTTTGTAAACAATTTTAGTATCTGCCCTTTTTTGAGTTATAATACACCACAAATTTGTATAACTGAATGTATATCTTATATGGAACATACTTGTGTAATAAATAAAAAATAAATTTCAAACAATCAAGTATCTTTTATTATTATTATTCTTTTTTTTTAAGAAAATTATAAAATTTTATACAGTAAATAATTATTTAGTATAGGTTCATTTTACTTTAAAATAGCAGTATTTTAACATTCATAATAATAATCTTGAATAATCAACAAACAAGGTAACTTATTCTACATTATTTTATGAATTAATGGGTCCAGTGAAAGCCGTAATAGCGCATATTTATAAATATTTTGATATTCGTATAATTAATAATTTTGGTAATTGAAGATTTTATAAATATTACACGCTATGAGATAATAATCACTGTCTACATCTTTTTTTCATTTTTTTATAGGTATAATAATACATGATAGCAAAGAAAGATGATAATAACACTTGCTCCAAGTAACCAGGATCTCCATTCGCTGGACCAATCAAACGATATACTTTCTCAAAATCATTTTCAACTACCTTTCGAACGTCGATATCGACAAAGAAAGAACTTTGTTACCTGAAAAGCAATCCAGACAGCTCGATTGGAGAGAAAAAAAAAGCAACGTCCGATATTAAAATGCAAATGTCGCGTGGCCGCGTTGCGCAATTATACGGCCCCCCTCCCCTCGACGGCGCACGGAGGACTCGGCGCGGGAGTAAGACCACGAGCCGGCCAGGCGTGACCGCTATTTTCTCATCGTTGGTGTTAGTAAGGCAGCGTTTGGTCGACGCCATCGCAGGGCGTCTCTGTACCTGCACACACAGGTGAGCTCGTAGCGCGACAGTTACGCAGGTGCCGGACCGCTCGCAACAATAGAAACAAAGTTGACCAAGCGCTTTTCAAATGGGCGCCCTCGGCGGTGGCAAAGCCATCGCGCTTTTCGCGCTAATTGGCTTTCTTTCAAAATCAGGTAAGCTTCAAAGCAACAATCTTTCTTCTTCTCGAGATTTACAACCGAGTTTAATAAATCAAATTGTGAAAGGGCGTGGCGTCAGTTTCGAAACGAATCATTCGACATCGTGATCAAAAAGTTCTGACTTTCGTATAGTTTTTATGTATTGTTGTTTGTCGAGTAGATTTTTGTCCTTGAGGCTTTTTTTTGGTGCGCGTTTGTTTGTTTTGTTAGTGAGTTGGTGGAATTTGTAAACAATGGAAGGATTTGGAGCATACAGAGGAAGTTTTACATTTTTTGTTTTTTTTTTTCAATAAGTTTGATCGAATCAATTGTTTTATCTCGCTTTGTTTTACCTTTTTTATACGAAAGTTAGAACAAAGTGGAAGAAAACAAATTGATGATGAAAATTATTTTTAACAGTGCTATAAAAATACTATTATTTATCCGGTGAATGAAGTTGCTACTTTTCTACCCTAGGGAAAAAGGAATCTTTGTTATCCTGAGGCAGAAAAATGGTAAATTTCGTACGCTGAATTTTAAAAGCAGTATTCTCTATGCACCTGTTGCCAAAAAATCACAATTTTCATATATTTTATTATGACTAATCAAAAATATAGCTGAAAAATAATTCCAATTATTCCAATATTATATTTATTGAAAAATACAAATAATAAATTTATCATTTTATGCTAAATTAATAAATAAAGCATTTTTTATTTGTTTCAATGTAAGAATAACAGATCAGTTGTTTTCGCTCTCATACACGACTTCAATTTGCTTGCAAATTCCGCACAGTCAATAATTATACAAGCTCAAATTAAAAGAAATTAGTCACCATTTCCTTATTTGTGAAGTAAATTACATGTGTCCCAGCAGGACGCCTAACGACGTTAAATTAATTGAAACCAATCAAAAAAGCCATCAAGCGAATCAAGAAAATTATACTAAGGATCAATATAAATGATAAGAATTTAAATACAAAATGAAATTTATTAACATTTGATTAAAGTGTTTTATATATGAGTGCACTGATGATGATGCGACGACAACATGCAAACATACCCGGACGGCAACGCACACGTGTCAAAATCGATTGATAAATTTCCGGTTTAATCATCTTAAAATATTGCATCCATTTTGACATAGATTTCACAAATATTTGCTAATCGTTTGCAAAATGTCATTGCGAATTTTCTTCCTTTTTCTTTAAATTTGAAATAAATACATGTGAATGTCAAATAATAAATGTGAAAATATCCAAATATGTTGAACTTTAGAAACATTTCAACATTAAATTTAATGTACATGTACAATATCAAGTTTGTTTGAAAAATATGTATATATATATTAATATGTTGTTAAAATATACTTTAAATTTGATGAAATATTTCGAAAGTTCTAATTGTGTGGATAATTTTACGTGAGAAACTTTAAATACATATTAAAACAAATATAAAATCACTTGTTACGTTAATCAAATTAAATTGCTGGTTTGTTTGTCTATTTCCATCAAGCAGATAGTCGGATTAACATTACTTTTTATGTTGCGAAAGCACGGGCGCATGAATTTCAATTTGGTTACACAGTTGCTGAATGTTATCTGTTCGTTCATACCATGCTGAACAGTTAATTCAACTTATTGGAAAATAGTTATCCCAGATATCAATTCTCAGCGTTGAATTATTTAATCTTCACTTCAATAAGTTTAATCTTCACTTATTTAAAGTTACAATATTGTTATTAATTTGTTTATTCATTTATTGGATTATTTAATTCAATTATTTATTATAGAATATTTATTTTAATTTGAAATTACCTGAAATTTATAATAACACAAAAGTTTTACATGAACAATATATTTATTCATATATAATAAAATTAGTAATAATTGTTTCACAGATTAAACAAATGCGAAATTCATTATTTTATAACAATGCAAAGTTGAATGTACGAAACATTTACAGAACATTTGTGTTATTACTAAATAAAATTGTTTTTTAATTATTATTATTATTATTATTATTATTATTATTATTATTATTATTATTATTATTATATTTTCATTTCTTTGTCTACACTGCAAAAATGAAATTTCATTTTTTAATAATTTTACAATTATTTATTGAAGATTTACAAGGATTATCAAATTTTATTGTAATTAACGTGCGAAAACGTTGCCAAAACAACTGAAAATGAGACTGAAAATGTTTTTGCAGTGTATATTCGTTAATTTTAATTTCATATTTATTTGATTTTGAATTTTATAGTGGTAGGATTACGGTGCTATCAGTGTACAAGCACTAACAGTAGTAGACCGTTCGAATGCAACGAATTCATGTCGGAAGATTACAATCTGGAGCCTGAATCTTGCGATCATATTTACAATGCACAGTATTGTATAAAACATGTCGGTCGTTTTGAGGGTAAATTATAAAATTGCGAATTTCACATCTCTTCCTCATTGATTAATTCAACGATATTTTTGAAAATCTTTGAAAAAGTATAAACGTGTTTCAACATTATACAGTTTTGATGCATTTTAATCTCTGCAGAAATTTTGGAATTAAAAACAACCTACATAAGTAAATATAGTAAAATCATATAAATCAAGTTTAAAAAAAATCAAAATTTATACTCAATTCCAAATCTTAACTCATCATAAATTTTCAATTTTTAAAGATTCTTTTTTACCCAAATTTTCTGTAGTAACACTTTTTCAAAACCATTCAAAGGTCGTTTCTCATACCACGTAACTAATTTTCTAAACTCAAAAGGTTAATTAATGGCATTTGGTGAGCTCCACTAATCTCTCAAGCAGAACTGCCTAATCAACATTTGGGCGCTCGATCTTTAAAATGAAATTAACGGTGGCGATGTTTTAACTTTGTTTGTGGCATTAAAATTCAACTATGTGATACAATTATTGTGATTGAACTAGCGACTGACTTTATTTGCATGGAATAGAGTTTGAAACTGGAGCAGCTGACACGAGCCCAGTTTCGAGTCAATATGATAAAATGGTATTAGGGCTGTAATTGCGTTAAAATTAGATGGAAAAAGCAATGCTTACGAAATGATTAATTTGCATGCTAACATTGACTTACCTAATTTTTCTGAGTGCTGGCATTGAAATGCTATCAGTGCACGTCGGCTGAGGACTGGAAATGCGCAGACAGTCAGTTACTAACAAGCTCGCTTGAACCAAAAAGTTGCGATCATGTATTCGAAGCTCAGTATTGCGTTAAAGCTGTCGGCAGTTACGGAGGTGTTGTATAATTTCATCAACAATTGTTTGTCTCGTGTTTTCTCATCAACACTTCCACCATTTAATTTCTTCACACTGTAATCTCGCTCTATTCCGTATTTAATTTTTCTTCAAACTGTAGGTAACAAAAAAATAAATATTGTTTTTGTATTGAAAAATTAAATTGAGTCAATATTATGAAAAGTACAATAAAAAATGAAAAGGAAGTTCCATAGATAAATTTTCATAAAAAAATTTGTTATTTCCTCTAAAAGCTCTTTTAACTAAAATACAAAATATAAATATTGATTTTTATGGTCTATTTGATTTTCATCGTTTCGTACAATATTTGATAACATTTTTACAGTTCATAATTACAGTTCATAAACAAAATACATGCAACAATTTTTCAATAAAAATAGAAATTTGATATGAACCTATTTACCTTCTTTCAGCTTTTATAATGCTCAAACGCTACTATTTATATTGATTTTATATTTTGATTAATCATTGATAATTGCATGAATTGCATCAAAATGCATGGTAAAAGTATGTCTTGAAAAAAAAGGAAAATTAAAAAGTACCATTTATAAATATTTTAACTCAATATCGCAGGTGGAATCGGGACAAAACGAATGTGCTCACCGGATCATTTGGGAAACTATTGCGACTTTGTGCATCAGCCTGGAGACAAGCTAACGTATCGGACCTGCATTTACACGTGCACCGGCGACGGGTGCAATACGGCTCCTAACGTTTCGCTGAACAAAGTGGCGCTCATTTTTTCACTCATTTTGCTACGGTTAATGGGCTACATGTATTCGCACACGTGATAGTTTCGACGCTAAAAATAAGAAATTGAGTGAACAAGTGTGGGGAATACGACACATGTATATATACACAAAGTTGCTTGTATATTTATTGTATTAATCATAATCATAAATATTAGATCTGAGTACACAGAGCCAGTAATTTCATTTTTTATATCCTATGTACAATTAAATCGTAGATACATTTTTTTATTAACGTTCTATCGACGTTGAACTCGATCTTAAAAAATATGATTATGGCTACGACATCAATGCGAATAAATGTTCGACACATGCGTACAAAAATAAGTGTCTATTTGTAGCACGGAAATACAATTGTTTAACGGAGATGTAAAAAATACTGTGATTTTTTTTTTTTTTTTACATTATACATCAATGAAATTCAGTCGCATAAAGTTGTTATTTTGTGTCACATGTTATACTTTCTGTGACTTTTTATTTGTTGCTTGTTCATTTGATTCATGAACGCATTTTTTTTATTCTACGGCATTAATATTAAAACTTAATTTTAATTGTAATCTACTATGTATTTGTTGCATATTTGTTTCATACAGATTTCTTTGGCGTGTTGATTAATGACAATACTTTGAAAGACAACAATTAAATAGCAAATTATTGATTACAATGTAATAACATCTAATTGATTGTTTTTAATGATTTTTAAGTAATGTAAAAGACCTTGAAAATTGAATCAATATTATTTTGAAGTTAATGATATTAATTCATCAATTGTGTAAATGTACAATAGATATGGGATGTTTTTAAAACAATATATATTACTTTGTATCCATTGCATTTTAATTTTTAAAATTTATATGTTGTTTGTATTATATGAATAAAGTGTTCTGTATAAGTAAATTAAGTTTCCAAATAATGTAAGTAAAATAACTGTCGTATTGCCATTCTTTATTGTATATTTCTTATTGCTTTCAAGTATGTACATACTGATTAACATTTTTGTATTGATTTTTTTTTCTTTTGTTTTCAATCAATTTATATCATCCTTGTATCTAATAAAAATAAACATTTTCATTATTGTAATTAATGCATAACATGTGCATTGATAAATGTAAAATGTATTAGTATAAATTAATTTACTTATGTCCAGTATTTAAAGTGAAATAAATATTTTGCAAGCACAATTGAATTAGAGAAAGAGATTAAATTGCCTTTGGCTTTCTCTATATGGATAATTAAACACAGTGAATGTAATACGAATATTTCATGAGTTATTTATTTCTTTTACCTCTGCACAATTATTTTCATTAACTGTATTGTATGTTTTTTTGTCAACATTTTTTTATCTATATTTTTTTAAATAAATATAAGATACTGATTGTCATTTAAAAATATTTTTTAAACTTTATACTAAGACTTTTTCAACTTGAATTCCTTTGATGAAATTCCAACTAACAATCAGTTGATTATTTTATGTATGAAATACCTGATATTAACTATTCATTTTATAATATAACAAGTTTTAACTTTAAACTGTTACTACATCTTTAATGAATTTCACATTTTGAAATATTACAGTAAAATTACGATGGAAAATGTTAAAAATGTTTTTTATTCATTACTGTGTTTGAAACTCAACTTGCGTAATTTGGTCAGCCTTTGATATTTCATTTATTATAATTGAAATTATAATTGAGTATAATAATTCTAATATAAAAAGGAAAAAAATTCATTCAACTAAATAAATGTGTATGACCATGTATTAATATTTATACATGTCATATTTTGTTAAATTTTAATTATATGATTTTTTCAATATTGTTGAAGCAGTGACGTAATAATAAGTTCTCATGTTATAAGTTTAGTGTATACTTTCATTTAAAGATAAAAAAATAATCAACAAACGAATTTAAAATTTAACACAATAAAATCTAATTAACATATAAATCACAGTTTATTAAAAATAATTCAATGTTTCAAATAAAAGGTGTTTTTGAAAAAATTAATATTTCAATTATTGAAAGAATAAAGAATGAGCATGATTAAAAGTTTGTCACAGAACTTATAATAGAATATTTAATTTACTAACTTCTTATTCGTGGTTTAGAGTATGTAGGTAATATTAGCGATTTATTTGTTATCTTTAAATATTGAAATATCTTGTTATTTTTTACTTCAGAGTATTTAATTAATTCTGTTATTATTATACAATATAAGTTACTAAAAAATCTATATATAACGCTTTGAAACTAGTCTGTAAATAGGATTATATATGTATAGTTCCTAGTAAATTCACTATTATTTGCATTACTTTTATTTTAAAAATATCAAGGCAAATTTATATTTTGAATTATTTCATTATTCTTAGAATCGTTCATTTGATATATAATTCTTATTTCATTATTTAATCTTCTTTTATTTGTATAATTTTCCATCTGCAGTTGATATCATTTGATAATTCGATAGTATATTTTTGGATATAAAAATATTTTGCACATTTTTTCGACAATATATAATTTTTTGAGATATCAAGGAAGAGATTTTAACAACTAAAATTGTTTCAATATTTATGTATATAACTTTAGAATCGGAATTTCATATTTGTGCATTTATTGTCAGTTCTATTTTAATTAAAGTCTAAACATCTAAACTTTTGTTTTCAAATAATCATTAAATAATTTGAAATCGCTAATAATTACTTACAATCGTTCATCAATACACAAATGTATAACATATAAAATGTAATTTATTTAATTTATGTATGTCTATTACGGATTCTGGAATAAAATTTAATTCATTTCAATAAATATTAATTAATTGGAAAATTAGTGTTCTATGAACAAGTAATAAAACCTTTTAAAAATACACTTTATCGCAATTATACTTATAAAAACAAATTATAGTGATGCACTATATGCACTATAATTATACTCCTTTAACCTGGCAGTGGTTGCACACTTGCAACATTCTCTGGGTTAAATTTGTGTATATAAATACCCAGTCGATAAATGTGTGTCTCATTTAAAAGTATTGGTTTTAAGTCTTTTGTATACGACTTTCTTTAAAAAAGCACCTTTTATATTGATTAAAAAAAAAAAAAAAACTCAAATAAAATTGCAAATAATCAAAACTGACCTCTTTAATTAAAATATATTCTTTATGCTAAGTATATATTCCATTATAATTTCAGACATATTTAAACTCAAATTAAGAATTTTTATTTGTCAACTTTTATCAGCTATGATTATTTTCAATCTTAGAAGTTTTATTACTGTAGAACACGACTAATAAGACCTCTTTGTATAAATACATAAGTCTAAAAATGTGGTGCAGTATAGCTTCCTTTTTAATGACTTTGAAGTTTACGAATCTGCTCTTCAAGTTCCTTGATCCGCAACTGACTGTTTGAGAGCTGACGCCGGATAAGTCTCAGTTCTTCTGCCTGACGTACGTATAGCAGTCTCAGTTCAGCTTCGTTATTTGGAACATCTACATTATCCAGGACCTTATTATCATTAGCGGCCAAAATATTGTTCTGTAATAAAAATATTATAAACATACACATGTACATATGTTTTTCTTAAAAAAAAGAAAGATACACATGTAAGTAATTGTTGATTCAGTAAATAATTGACTTTAATTCAATTTATGTATTTCTAATTAAATTGATTTAATCTAATTAATTAAACTGGCAAACATTTTCAATTAAGAAGATATGAAATGTGATTTTTGTAATGATAGGAAAATTAAAATTTTGTGTGTAGCACATGAAATAATGTATTAAACTGACATTGAAATACAATACATTGAAAATAAAAATTCAAGCATAAAATGTTCTTGCAATGATAAATAGTGATACTATCTTAACACTTTATCTCTACATTTTAGCATTATAAATTAAATATTAGTAAAGAAGATTCTAATCTAATACAAATTCAAAAAAGCAAGCCATTACTACAATAATAAATTTCTAGAAAAGTTTTCTAACAATGCACAAACCTTTTTTATTAGGAAGTCATAAACAGTGTATTTCAATGGCTATAGCATATTTGAATTACAAATCAACTACAAAATAATAAAACGAACAAAATTACTAACAAAAGTTGGTATAAGTTTTGAATTCGTAATTTATAGAGTAGTTTAACAAAAACTCTTAGATGTGCACTATTTTTAATTTCTCAATAAATCAAATCTTGTAGTTTCTTGAGAAAATAGTTTTAAAAATTCTCTTCTTAAATTATTTTAATTTTATTTGAATAAAGCTGTTTGTATCAGAGTTAAATAAATTTATTAAGTATGTATATAGATATTTAATTAAAATTTACAAAAATAAAAAGTATCAACTTTATTAAATTGCTACATAGATTTCTCACTGAATTGGTGTGTTAAGATATATAATTAAAATGAGAAAATAGCAACGACGTACCTTGTAATAGTAATGAGTAAAGCTTCCGAACTTGCAAACGAGGTCATGGAATTTGTTGTTACGTCTTGGTGTCTTGTGTCCGAGCACGTGCAAAGTGTTAGTGTATTAAAACAAACGTCAAACAGGATGCACGATAATGTAAAATAACAGACAAAGCGCGAATAAACACAAATTAATAAATCAACATAAAAGGAACGTAATCATATGGAAGTAACATTAATAAAAAATTTACCTGGATGTTCGTCATATTGCCGAACTTTTGCTGTAGTTGATGGAACTTTGTGCTTTGATTGCTCGACGTCTTCTGACTCTTCTCAGACAAGTTATGAAGGTCCATTGGTCGATAATCTGGCACGGTTTCGGTGGACAAGAAGGCAAATTTTTTCTTATTATTAGTATCAGTTGCCGTGACCAACTGGGCTGGTTTATACACTCGAGGCTTGTGCGTCGTAATACTTCCACCTGAAAGTGATGTTCAGTTAATTAAATATTATTTATCATTATCGGCGATCATTTGTTTGAAATTGTTATTCACCTGTTTTGAGGGAAATTAAAAGAGGCGGACTGTTCATTCCACTAATCCAATCTTTGGCAGAAAGTGCTGGCGTGGTTCCTATGGTATCGGGATACAAGTCTTCTTGAAACTGATCGCTCTGAAGTAATTCATAAATAATTTTAAAGCAGCTGTTTTTTTTTAATTACAAGGTCATATTTTTTTAAATTTTTTATTTAAAAAATATGAGCATTATTTATTGTGTAATTATTCGTTTGATTTAGTTTACTATTTTCTCTAGTGGTTGTACAAAAATTGTGCTAAAAAATTAAAAATGAAATTTTACTTTGTATTATTTTTTCTCAATTTTAATTCTTTGATAACAAAATTTTAAGAATTTTAAATACACGGAAAAAGGCAACTTTTTGCAAATAAATAATAGAATAATTTATAAATTTATCTTTTATTCATAAATTCCGTGCTTACCTTCCGAGGCACTATCATTGAAATAGGTTCGCACATGCCACGAGTTGCATGAAGTTTATAAAACCTGAACACTTCGCATATGGAAGTGTTAACTCCTCTTTTAGGCATTACGCCCAATCCCCTTTGAGGATTGCCGGAAATGAACTGACTGAGGTAATGCAGCCAAGGCGCTTCGTTTGCAATCTCGTAATATCTTATATTACCATCTCCCTGAAACATGCAATCGTATATCAGGTATCTGAAGTAAATTTCAAATCAATAATCGTGCACATTTAACGGTATATTGACTACAAAAAATCATTTAATATTGAACAATTTTAATTTGAGGTTTTTACATCATTATTAATTAAGTTACTGATTTTAATAAAACAAAAAGTGATCATAAAATGCACACTGAATTAAAAATTTTATTGTAAAAGTTTTATATATATTAAAATATTTCATTGTGAAATATCTTTGACTTTAAAATATGTATTGTAAAATTATAGTTGAATTTTAAATACTAATCAATCAGGTTGTTCTAGATTTGTAATTTAAATTTTTAGCAATTAATTAAACTTAAAAGTTCGGCTTCAATTATAAAGTATATATACATTTGAAATAATTTTACAATGGAATTTTAAAATTATAGTACTTAGTAACGTACCTTCCCTGCAAGGTACACCATATTCGTATCATGATCGTAATATGGAAAAACGATTCCATTTGAAGAATCGATGGTTTCGCAAGTTAATGGCATCGATAAGTCGTGTTGGCTCCACACAGCGTATTGCCTATCGGAGTGTCTGCTAAATCCTGTTGTTAATAAGCGACCAGAGCTTCCTAAAAACACTACTTTACTAGCCTTTGTTCCAGCGTGACATACGCCCTCCTAAAATCGTTCGAATTTACGATGATCTCATTCAATATTTGTATACATCTTAAGAAAGTTTGAAATTAAATATGTGTTTAATAAATATATACAATGTTCATAAATTCTTCTGTGATTTAAATTTATTAACGATATAATGAACGTTAATTTTATCTGCTTCAAATTAACGACTTACCGAAACTACGATTCCGGAACGAGGCTCAAAAACCCGTAATTTTTTATCTTTGCATGTCGTGGCTAGCAAACTGCCGTCTCTATTTAAAGACATGCTGTAAATAACGTCAGGATGTCTGTCGATGATATTGACTGCTTCGCCCTTGCTTATGTCCCATACGATGACCAAATGGTCGAAGCCTGCGCTGAACAATATATTTTCTGCAACCGGGTGCCATTCTACGTATGCAACGCGCCTTTTGTGTCCTTGCAATTCGACTAACCAGTCCGTTAAATTTCTCACTAGGCCACCATCTGGGATGTGCCATAACTTTACCTGCGAAAACAAATAGATATTAATTATCATACGTGAAAAGTTAAAAAATGTTTTTTAATTCAAAAAAAGAAATGTAATGAGAAACATCTATTTCAACCATGTTTAATTGATTATTATTGTAAATTATACTTAAAACAATTTACAAAACTTTTTTTGTAATTTTAGCTGTTATTAATTTTGTATATAAATTTAAAACTTTAATGAACAATTAAAATGGAGCGATAAAATTGGAATCTTGTTTTGAATAAAACTTGAGTTCTATTTTTTATTTTTGAAGAATGAAATAGATCGTAAGTTACTGAAAAAGGTTGCAAAAGTCCTTTGCACATCAATTTTTCAATAGAGTAATTTTAAATGGCCCACATATCATAATTAAGTTCTCTGACTCTATTTGTGTCAAATAAATTTTCAAAATATACGACTGGTCTTTATAGCGATACAAAAAGCCACGTATGAAATCGATGATTCGTGCTTTGCAATCTAATAGGGTCAATGTAAGTAACTGTGACACGAATGAGAAAAAAGTACTAATTTTGTCAATTAACAATTTCAATTGTTTTTACAAATACTTAACAAACATATTTATCACACATAAAATGTGCTACTTGAGACTTTTTTTATTCATTTGTATTAACTTTTTATATTTAATAAAAGTATGTGGTAAAGACTTACTACAGATTGTTATGAAAATAATGATAATAATTCCTATTTAATTAATTTTGAATTAAAGTATTTCAAATAAATATTTGCAATTAATAAAAATGCAAATATTTGCAATTAATGAAAAACATGTTTAACAAAATTGCTAATTTTTAATTTGAATTTTAAATCGCAATGATCAAACTTTCTAAGTTTAAATTGATAGATAATAAAATAATAGAAATTTATTGTACATGAGGAAATCCGTTTATTGTTTCTACTTGAAATAATTTTAATTATGCAGTAACAACGCAACTGAACGATTTTGATATCAGATCAGATACAGTTAAATATTGCATACCTGTTACTTATCAAGGATATGAAGTATGAGATAGGATTTGTTATAAGATCGACTGTATAAAGTTTATCATGTATTTGTAATAAAATAAAAAAAAACTTAACTATTCGACATTGTAAATAGAATTAATCTATGCATTGATTATGCAACTTGTCAAGATGAAATTTCATTTGTCAACAAGTTTACATTTTTATTAATTTTTGTTTTTATATTAATTCTAATTATTTAAATGGTCGTGAGTCAATAAATCTGAACTTCTAATGATTAATTAAAATAAAGATTAGTATTAAAAAATACGTTTCAATTTAAATTGATTAATATATATAATGTAATATATCATTAAATATTTTTGATATTAAATAGATACCTATAACATTATACATTTATTCCTTATCAAAAATACAAAAATAATACATGATTTAATTTAAAAATTGATAAATCGTATATTATGCCAACAAGTCGAAAACGATACCGTTGCTTGTCGCGTTTCATCGAATCTCATTAGTAGTGACCAATAACACCTGGACAGTCGTTTTCTAATTGAAAGCCGTTACAGCGTCACAATTACCCATTTTGTCAGAGATTTGAAAATAAGGATGTAAAAACATGAGCAGCGCGTTTTCACTTTTTTTTTATCAATCAATTCTAAATTTATTCTTATCAAATGCAATAAGTTCATTAAAGTAACTACTTTAAGGTGATCCTTCAAGTCTAAGGTCATGGAGTTAAGGTGTTTTAAAATTACAATTTCAAAAGATTTAATTAGCAGTTTCAATGATAATCTGTTGAATCTTTAATAGGAGAGTAGTTTGATTAACTAACAAGTTGATTTTGTTATTTATCACAGACATTATGCCTGCATTTGTTTTTCCCCATTTGACAAACGCGTGTAGATACGCTGTCCAAATAAAAGCAAATTATTAATTTTTTTAGACAAAACCACATTTTCCCGCAATAAGAAAATGTACAGATTATGTTTATTTCATAAAATTATTAAATGTAACAATTTCTTTTAAGAAAACACTGGTCTAGTAATAAAAGCTTGAAGCATCACCTCAAGAAGCTTCAAAGAATTTCCTATTGCTGAAATTCTAATTGCTCAGCAGTGACCGATTAATTCTTTTTTTAATTGTTAAAAAATTTGTTTGACAAGCTAGTTGCAGGTAAAACGCGAGGCGCGTAC
>JABFOV010004149.1:0-14549 GCA_022817685.1 Aradophagus sp. ZL-2020 | reverse complement strand
CGTCGCACCTACGTCCACTACACTTGACACAGTACGCACGTATGTGCAGATGATTGTCTGTTTCTTTTTTTCTCAGACAGGTGGTGTACGTCAGAGAGTGCATACTGATAGTCGTCGTAGGGGTAGGTGTGTTTTAGGTGTCTGTTGGAAATAGGTCAAAATTAATTTGTTTTTTTTTTTTTTTTTTTTTTTTTTTTTTTACAATTGTGTAAATTACTTTCAGTGTAGAACTGCATTTTTTTAAATGAAAAATTGTATTTTACATGGAAAAAAAGCAAGTGATTATGAAAAGTTAATGCCAGGAGGATATCTTATAGAGCACTTAATATCGTCAGCACTCAACAAATAATGTATCAAATCTACATTATATACAATGTAGTTTTAACTAACAATGATGAACCTTTAATTTCTTTCTCTTTGAAATGTTAAACAATGAACTTGACTCTCTCGTACACCACAGAATAATATCAATTGGCGTCTAAAGTTATGTTAAATGGATTCTAAATTCACACTCACATTGCGAGAATGTTGGTTTATGCCGACAGCTTTTCTAACTCAAACTTTTTTAGAGATCCTCGCCAAAAAACAATCAGTCTGTAATTCTAGCTAGTCTTTAGCAAAACAACAATAATATAAGTGCAAAAAAAAAAAAAAATACATTTAAAACAAATAAAATAAAAAAAAAAATTCAACATACTTGCTGAATCAAATTCATGAAGCTACTCAGTCGTATTCTACGAATTGCTCAAACACTTACATGTGGATTCGTGTAACTGTAAGAAATGGGACAATTTGGAGAGAAGCAATTTTCGGTACATATTTGGAACGAATCATAACGAGGTGATTTAGAATCGCGAATCGAGCGCGCACAATCAGCCCTTTTAGTCACGGGTTGAAATATTGATAACTTTATATCTAGTCGTTACTTAATACTTCCTAGTCAAGTTCTGCATTTCGTTATAAACAATATTTATTAACGATCTAGATCGGATCGTAGCTCGTCGGGTACTAACACTGGTAGATACCAAAATTACTAGACAAATCCTATAACCATAGACGATAATCAAAATGGAATGCAAAAGTAATTGAGACACAAGCTACATGTCTTGGATTTTGAATATAAAGTTATTATTATTATCATTATTATTGCTACTATTATAATTACTATTATTATTATTATTATTATTATAAATATTATTACTATTATTATCATCATCATCATTATTAGAATTATTACTTTTAAAGTTATTTCAACAAAAATATCAGGTCAAATTTATTAAATTTTACTATCATTTCCTTACAAATGTTCGTAATAATTAATAATAGGAAAAGATAAACGTTTTAATCTAAAATAAGCGTACGTAATAATAACGTACCTTAAATAATTGAGATGGTATATTTTAAAGGGTAAAATTAGACTTAATAGAATGACAGAGAAAATTAATATATTTGGCCTGACGAAGATATGTTCATAAATGCTATTATAAATATAATTTAAATATAAGTCCTAATTTATGTCACGCAATGATACTACATTATATGGTTTGATAATGTGTTGTCTATTATCACGTTGAAGTATGAATGGTGATATGAGAGACAAAATAAGACAAACTAGAACAAGAAAGACATAATCGTGCTATAATTAAAATGTTGCTACATTGTAATCTATGTTTAGTAATAGAAATAAAAAATATAATTGTTAGTGCGTGAATATTTAAAGTTTATAAACGTCTGGAAAACGTGCGAACGAAAATGAGAAAGATCGAAAGCTCTCCAAGTGTTCTCTCATGTGTATATTTTTCATTACAATTGTAAAGCTTTATAATTTTGTGTCTAGTTGCATTTTAATGTACGTTTGACATTTGCAAGAAAGACATTTTGCGAGTATCTAATGAATGCTCCGTTTTGTAGCGCTACTATGTAATATAAATTTATAGACAACAGTATTAATTTTATATTAAATATGTGCGTTTAACGAGATGACAAACAGAAAAATAGTTATATTTAACATGAGCAAATTTCGTATAACACAATGTTTTATTGAACTGCGTTACCGAATGATTTCATTATTATAATATTTATATTTGTATATTAATTAAGTGTAAAAAATTATGGACCAAACAATTGATAGGCATGAATTTTTTTTTTTTTTTTTCAGTTATATAAATATAAATATTACGAGGAAAAAGTTATTTCATCGAATATCTAATGTATATGATTGCGTATGCGTTTGGTATGAAAATATACCTGTAATGGAAAAGCGATTTGTAACTAAGGTTTTTAACCGATAAAATGAACCAAATGCTCTCTGTAAATTTGATATTCAATTATCATGTACTCTATACGTCAGTTTTCTTATCTAATTTTTACGCGTGTAAAGAAGCTTGTTTTTATTATCAAAATGTAATTGAAAAGAACGTTTTATTACTACATTTTACTTCTACATTGCAACCTACCGTCTGTATTATAAAATGTTTATGCGCAGTTATAATATAGTCTATGATCGATTTACGTCATTTCAATTAAAACTTTAAAAACGAGTTTTATTTTTGAGAAAGTTAAATTATATATTTTTGAAGAAATTGAAAATTTACAAGTTCATTTTATTGCTACTTAATATGGCCTATTAATCTCACTTTTAAATGGAAAAAAATTGCTGCTGATGCAATAATTATTGTTATTCAAGTAATATTTCAATAGTTTAAGTAATAATTTTGTTTGTGAATTCATGTATTAAAAAAAAATTCAAAACGTTTCATATATATTTAGATGTCATTTTTACATGTGGTAATCAAGTACAAATTATATATAAAATTTATTGTGTCCAAATTTTCATATAATGAACAAAAGAAAAACAAAGACAAATAATTTTTATCTACAAATTCATTTTCGAGCATTTGTTTCATTTTTTTTTCTTTTTTTTTAATGATAATTGATACACGTAATTATATATTCCATATTGGCAATATAAAACTTTTACGATATTCTAATTTACATGTTAATAGGTCAATTTTGATTTCTGACAAATTTATGAATCCAATTGTAATTTAAATGAAACCAACATTTAATTTTTGTCTTATTCGATTATATGAATCGTTAATAAAATATATATTAAAGAACTGGATTAAAGTTTCCTTTCAAACGATGTCCATCAAGTATTATTATGTAACCAATTAAATTAAATAAAATATAGAAATTAATATAATTTTCAAAAAATTGTGCGCCTAATAAGATTTTTTTTATACATTTAACAAATTAAATAAAATATATTTGTTTATAACATTATCAATTTCAGCCTCATATAATTATTTCATTTCTATTTATACATCAAATTATTTCGAGTTTGATTCTATTGTCAATAAAAGGTATTAAAAAAGTCAAGGAAAACAATTCTTATAATAATAAACGTCATTTCTATTTTGAATATTATCGATAATTGAGATTCATTGCATTTCTAAAAATTACAATACATATTAAAGTAATACAAATGAAAAATAAAAAAATTAATTATTAAAATTAACTGTATAAAAACAATACTACAGGATTGATAAATTGATAACATGTTTCTATCATAGATTTCTATTACACATAATACATAGTCTAATTAAATGTATTAATTTTGATTAGCGGTATTTTTTGATCAACTGTCAAGAGTTAAAAATTTGTTATACACACCTTTTTTGTGTGTACTTTAATTATTATAATATCAAAATATTATTTAGATTCATAACCATAATATATATACATCACTATAAAATAATCCATTTTTACCACAATTATTAAATTCATTATATATTTTATATATTTACATGAAATGAAATGTAAATTTGATTTCATTTCGCATCATGTAAGATTGTTTTAGGAAATGCATTGAATTTATGCAAGACTGAATATCAGTGAATTACCAGCTTTTACAGAATACTGCTCTTGATATTATATTGATAACATGAAAATCAACGACTGCACCAATGCTTGATAACTGTTGTCACATCAAATAATTGATCAAGTGATATTATTAACAGCATCATTGTCTGAAAATAAAATAATAAAATTATATAATATATTATATAATGTAACACATAACTAGCTTAGAATATCAAGTACCTTCGCGGAACAGCTTTGACGTTTTTTGATCATAACCATCTGTATTACTTCCATTAGTAAATTCATTGGCTCCGCTGTTCGCTGGTTTTTGTAGAATTACTGAAACATGAAATAAGTTTACATTAATATACTGTTTAATTACATGTTATATCGTAATAAATTTGATCATAATTGTTATTATAATTTTATGAATGTATATTATAGACATATTCTACAATGAATATTTTTGTTGATAATTCAGTTTAAAATTATTGCTGCAGCGAACACTCTTTAAAAAGATTGTGAGACTTACTGGTTTAACACTTTAACAGTACATCGAATTTATGTTTTACAAAGTGGCGATTTCTAATATTGAGCAGTTAAAGTGTTAATATACGAACTGAATTGTCAATGTTAATATATTTTATAAATAAACATGTCTTATAAAATATGATTTTTGACGAGGCGTTCATAGACTTTTGTTGTAAAGACGAAAGATGTCTACCCTTTCAACATCGTTACAGAGAAGCGAGGTGATAGACGTTTAGTACCCGGAGGATCTTGAGGAAGTATTGGGACACCATGATACCTCATACCTCGATCACCAATTGTAGAGACTTTAACGGATGATGTGACAACAGGACCCAAGTGAGGTTTTTTTACCAATGTCCAGGAAGCTAAACCAGTAAATCTCAAAAAAATTGTCAAAACTACAAGAAAATATTCAATTTTTATTTTAATACTTACGTTCGGCTACATCCATGACCTTCTTTTGCAGCTGTGGCTCCACAGATGTTTTATATTTATCACACTCCTCCTTCATCTAAATCAAGTTTTATTTAATGAAGTAAGAAAAAAAAATTTTTTATACATCAAATTATTGTTCCATCAAATAATATAACAAATATTACCTTGTCCAATTCCTCTTTCAACTTTTTCTTTTCATCTTTCAGTACTTGAAAATCAGCACTTAATGTGTTTTTATCAATTTTTAAGCCTTCAAGTTCTTCTTTTTCCTTTTCTTCTTTTTCTTCCAATAAATGTAAATCACTGTTACATTTCCATAAAGACTTCTCCAAATCATCCTTTTGTTTTTTTAATTCATTTTGTTGTTCCAATTGAACATGCAAGTAATTATTTTCACCTTTTGACTTCCTGAATTCTTCTTTTGTATCCCCAAGACGAGTTACACATTTGTCTCTTTCCTCGACGCTGAAATTAATGCATTCAAGTTTAATTATGTTTTCATTTTTCAAAACTTCGAAATAAAGTTTATTTAAAAACATTACTTCTTTTTTAACACATGACGCATGAATTCTTATAACATTGATAAGCTGATAAATATAATATTTTTTGCTGTAGTAATATTGAGGCAATACCTAATTTTTAGTTGATCACTTAATTCATCTATTTGTCGTAAAAGTTCAGAATTTTCTGCTGCGAGGGCCCACCAGTTACAAAGCAACATAATACAAACGACAACAAGTCCTCCTACAATAAGAAATGGGCATCTACCTCCTGCGACCCTCATACTGTCAATACCCATTCCTGGCGAATTATTCCTGAAGCCTTTCCTCGTCAACGGATTGCCAATGAAAACCATTCAATTATTCATACTCTGTTCAACCCGAGAGAAATATCTGTAAAATTGAAAGAAAATGTATCCAAAATACTCGAAAAAATAGTTGTTTGATTTTCAGAATAATTCTTTACATTGAAACTATATAAACAAAATTGCTTCTGTTTCTTAGATCACAACATAGCAAAGATGATATCGAACGTGGCATATGCTTTGTAATTTGAATTACACTGTCGACAGTGTCACAAAGCACGATATGTGCATGCCAAGAATTGCACAATTTAAAAAATGTTAATTACAATATAGGATGGGATGAAACTGTGGACCGGTTTTGTGTCGATAATGTAGGAAAACACCTAGTCATTCTTTCATGTTACAGCGACGTCTACCGCGAAATAATAAAGTAATTGTCAAAGGTAATGGAATATTGTTATCCGCGAATTCCAACAATAAGAAAAAAAAAAATTTATTATAGATTACTTTTTTTTCTTAGGAGATACATTATTTTGGAATTTTCGAAGTAGTTATTTATAGTATGTTACTGGATGAAGATTAGTTGATTTAACAATTATATCAGGTTAGGACTACACTTTTCCATGTATTAATTTATTTATATATTTTGATTATTTATTTTACAAGTTATTCTTTTAGTGAATTAAGCTTATATTTCATTTGGGTTTATAATATTATATTATTAAATAACAGTTGTAAGTCGTGTCATTGTTGTACGAATTCGGGGCAAGTGTAAATTATAGAAAATTGTTTTTTTAAACAATTGTTTAAAATTAGGTTTTATATTTCATAATTAATGGATGTGACAATGTTTATAAATAAATAGTATTGAATATTATGCGAACGAAACATTAGAATATTTATTATTTGAATGGCGATTTTGGATTGAGTTTTCGTTGAATAATTTTATATTTTTTTTTCTTGTTTAATAATTGACAAATTTATTTCAACAGAGCACTTAAAATTTCTGAATATTGGAAATCTTTGCAAGTAATTAACCATGCAGGAGGAAGTAAGTCCAATGCAATATCTTGAAGAGAAAATTAAAGATGGAAATATCACCCTAAAGCGTTTAGAATCTACCAAACATATAGATGGGGTAGATAAACTTATTCGAAAAGTACGTCAAGAAATGAAATTTTTAGAAAAGGTTTGTTGAATATTTTCTTATTTATCAGTTTTTATCTTTATCTTATCATTATCAGTGGTTATATCAACTTTTTGAATTTAGATTGAAAATGAAAATTTAAAAATTAGTCACAAAATACTGTCATATTACCTTACTTTATTCAAGGTACGTTCTAGCGGACATGTAAAAATGGAGCACTTCCAAAGTACAAATTTAACTCACTTGAACGCCATAACAAATTGTTTACTGTCATCTGAAGATCCTGTTGGTGTTTTGAAGCCATTTGATTACCAGAATTCCAAATTAGAAGTAGATGTGGTTTGTTGTGGAGGAGCTACATGGATCAAAGCCATAGCCAGGAATGCCAAAGCTCTAACATTAATTTATTTGGGAAATGGCGAATATGGCCAAAAATCAATACTTGTCAGAGCAAAATCTTATTTAGAATGTGCAAAACAACATCAATACATGTACAGACCACCAAAAGTTGTCTTCCACTTTGCTTATGGCATTGAAGCCCCCTTAGCAAAAGAATTGGAATGTTTAGGCATAATAGTAGAAGGGGAAATTTTACCAGGATCTCCAAGGGATTTTTTTAATGATTCATTGGGTTTGTAACGTTTTATAACTTTGTTATTAATTTTTAAGTGATTTTGAGAATATTAAGTAAATATTTTTAACATTTTTCAGAGGAAAATTCTTCAAACGATGAATACAATTGTAATAAAATTGCACACATAAATGAACTGTCAAGTTCAAGTAGTAATAAGGAAACGTGCGAAATACGTCTTTTAAATTTAGATGTATCCACTCTTTTAGCTTATGTTACAAACATGGCTAATGGACATGCTAATTATATTTATCAAGAGCCTCTATTAACATTACAAGCAGAATGGGAAAGAGAACGGCCTATTAAACCTGTGTTAGATAATTTATTCAAAGATAAAGATCTTGTGGTTTGTGAAACGGCTTATAAAAATTTTACAATGATTTTGGACGTTATTGCTGGACCTCAAGAAATAACAAGAGCAAACGAATTCTTAAAAAGGATAAAAGTAATAGATGATGTTCCTAAAGGTAGAATAATGGAAAAATTAAATATTGGTGGTAAAATCAAACATCGATCAAGAATAGTTTTTGCTACTGGAGAAAATTTAAAAAGCATTACAGTATCAGCTAATGAAGGATTTGTTCGAGCTGCAAGGATGCAGGTGTGTTGAATATGTATATTTTTTTCTTTTATGATGAAACTATTTTCAAATCTATCTTTTTTTATAATATAATTTAACAAAAACAAATAAAATAGACAAGATGCATGAAGGTAAGTTCAAAATACTTCGTTATTTTTTCATTGTAATAAATTGGATAACTGGATAAATTATCTGACTGTTGCAGGGAATTGAATGTATGGTGTTTTTACATGAACCAAGATCTTTGTCAGAAATAAAAGAAAGAAATGCTACGAAAATTGCCATTTAACTTAGAAAATTTAATGATCATGGGATTGTAAATAAAATGCTTGTTAAATTCTCAAAGATTATATTTTATATTTATTAATAAACTTGTTTACTATTAACAATATTTGTTAAATATTATTTATCATACAGATTCTTTGGGTTTGACATATAATTGCTCTTCGAATTCTAAAACAGGTTGAATTATGAAATTAATTATCAATGCATAAACATTAAAATTACAGATAAACTTTATTTTACTGATTTACCTTCAATGTAAGATAAATGTTGTGGATTTCCTTCTTTGGCTAAACATAAAAATTCTTGACACTTTTCTTCATCTTTGAGAAATCGGTAACATTTTGCACCATTCAACAGAGCTTTTAGATTCGACTTATCAATCTTTAATGTCCACTTATAATCCTCTAAAGCTTTTTCATACAATCCTAAATTTATATACGACACAGCTCTATTGTTCCACAAAACCGCGGAATCTTTGCGTTGCTCAATTCCTTTCCCAAAATATGTTATTGCTTTTTCATAATCTCCTTCCTTAAATGCATTAATTCCTATTTTCTTATACGTTTCTGCTCGTTCGTTTCTTCTCAATCTATCTTCATATCTTTCTTTTGCATCTTTTTCGACGGTTTTCATGAATATTTCTAGAAAATTGAAGTAATATTAGCAAAGTTAAAAATATTTAAACTTATGTTATATACATTCATAATATAATACCTTTGGATATTTCATTAGGATTTTCAGTCTCACTGCTCTTGAAATTCTTGTTGATCACAGTCCTTGAACTTGTTACTTTTAATTCTTCATTTTCATCAACTTCAGATTTACATTTCAAAAACTCATCAGCCAACAATATGCCTTGCTTTTGTTCATGAATTTCACACGATGACAACTTTTTCACAATACCCTCTACGTTTTGAAACCATAAAACATATCTTTCTTTAATATTCGTTTTATGACAAACTTATTCTAAACTTACCCACTTGAGTAACCTGATGCATAAAGTTTTGAAATTCTTCTTCTGTTGCTTTGTCTTTCAATAAAATATCGTCTACTTGATGATTACAATCCCTTAATTGTTTGCTTGCCATTTTTCCCTTTGAAATTAAGACAGAAATTACGTATCTCCATGGTAACCAAGGAAATTCAATTCAATGAAGAATCAATCAAACAAATCTTTCAAATAATTGTTAACTTTGCAGAATGTTCAATTGAATCAACAAAAATGAAATAAATGATACAAACAAAAAATTTGTTTAAAAGAACTATGACTTTTTTCTGTCCATCAACATAAAAAGCATTTCGTCCATCTCCCTGGAAACTGCACTCTGGCAGTCAGACTGTTCATAAACGGGATTGGCTGTGGTACAAGTGATACCAGAATCTTGATATCACATGTTTTGATCATGAGTATCATATGCAGAATCCATATCATCTCGAATCACAATCACTTCAAAATCACTCGACGGATCTGATATGGTTTTCCCTCTCTTTTCTGTGTGACCTTGTTCTCTATGAATATTATCAGATGGCAATTTGCCAGGTGTGATTTCCACCTCATTCATAATACAAAGTTTTTTCAAAGGTATTTGATCATTTTTGGCAATGGATTTGAGAACGTGATTCCAATCTAAAATCGTTTCAGAATCACGTTTTTTTCTGGTAATGGCAATTTGTGGACTCTTGCTAGTTCCAGGACGAATCGCTTCACTCGGGCTGTCGTAAGATGTAAATCTTCTGCGATCATCTCCTGGTTTTCCACTGCAATCAAAAGTTGTTAGATGATAATTTATTTAACAAAAATTTCTGAATTGGAATTTAAAAAGGTACAAAATCAAGTTGAAAACTATTGACAATTATTTATATTTGAAAGCTTCTTCCTAGTATCACAGATTTATTTATTTAACATGAAAATGAGATCTAGGAATCGCTGAAACTGGACTGTTCTTCGGAATATTATAAATGAACTACTGTTGATTACTCCGAAACTGAAGGTAACAGAAAATTTGAAAAATGTAATCTGTAAGTAGCTTTATTGACATTTGCCTCCCTTTAGTTTCGTCCCCGCATTATTAGAAAATTATAATTTTCAAATTTCCTGCTGTTTTCACTATCATTCAATTATTTACCTTTCCGGCAAATTGTTTGTCGGTTTTAACGGGAATTCTATTTTTCTGGCTGAAAACTTTTTGTTGGGGTCTACTGACGATGACGATATTTTGATTGGTCTAATAGGGATATGTCGGACCGGTGAAGGGGTTTTTGCAATACCCTCGATAACTTTCGAGTTGACTTCAAATGTTCGCGATTCCTTTGAAGGTACTACCGGCTTTGTCTGAATGTCCGTCAGGCCGTTTATTTGCAAAATATTGGCGATCTTCAAGATCCGCCGAACTTCGCTCTCAACCACTTGTATCTCACCGCAATAAATAAAGTTGACAATGGTCTTAAGATCATCTGCGTCAATGTCATGCAAAATGATCATGGGGTGAGGGTGATTGTTCGCTGCCAAAAGGTGACAGAAAAAAGTGCTTGCGTTTGCTAAAATGATCTTGTGACATTTTAGGATGGTTCCGTCTTTGCAGACAAGAGACACGTCCACAAATTGTTGCTTTTCGTAACAAGCGTCGAGGGAGCCTGTTACGTGTGATGTAAACTTATCCCACCTTAAGCTCAGGATTCTCTCCGATTGCATCGTTTTTGGTTAGACGAGATAAAGAATTCCTCCGTTTTATAACTTAATGTTTGGTTGAAATTTCAGTAAAAATTGCCCCTGTCCAGTGATGTTCACCTGAAACGCGTTACTATAATTTCGACGATTAGATATAAAATATTCAAAACAAAACAACGAGATGAATCTTGCACATAAACACGCATGAGAGCAACGAAGTGTAGCGAATTATTGGGATCATTGCTACCAACGATATTTAGGGGTCAAGGTGTGGTGATAGTATTTTCATATTATTTCTGTTCAAACATTTTTTACATGTAATAATTATTTACAATCGTTTCTTTCTTAATCTGCAAACGTATATCTAAGTGAATTTTATTCTAATTTGTAATAAACATTATACAACAACAAATATTTGCATGGGTATAAATAAATTTTAAAAGTTAAATACGTTTCAAAATATGTTGAAGTAAAGAGAGATACTTTGTAAGATGTAACGATGAACTGTTGTTATAGATTTCAAATTAAAAAATATTTTTCAACTTTTCACAACGTTCATACTGTGGCATTGCAATTTACTAGCGCGAAGGTTTAAAAATGTAGGTAAATGAAGAAAAATTTAGTCAAAAATTTCATCACAAGTCATTTATAATTTCTTGATAAAATCACTATAAAACGTTTTTACTTATTCTATTATTATATTAATTAATATCAGTATTATTGTTATTTTTTTTATTAATGTAACAATATTATTAAAGTTTATCAATGATAGATAACAATTACAAAAATAGAATATTTAGTAAATTTTGATAAAAATAATATTTTATTTACATAATGTTAAATCAAGTAATGTAAACAATTTATTTAAATAATTTATTTAATTAAACCAGAACAATGTGGAATTACATTGATGTCAATTTTATGTAAATTGTTTACATAATTACTGGCTATAAAGGATTTTTTCATGATAAAATGACGATCAAGGCTTCAAACAGAAAAATTACTTAAAGAATTTTGTTATAGGAAGTTTTCTTACATATCTATAATCTTCCAAGATATGATTACTTTACTTTACTACTGTATCTCTTTTGATCAAAATTAATTGTTCCAATAAATAACGTTTTTCGCAACAGTGAAAACAAAGTACTACCATAAATATGCGAAATGTAAATAACTGAGACAGTTATTTCAAATTCACTTGAGTGATGTAAACAAAACTGATGATCAGTCTTTATTTATGTCTTTCAATGTTTACTAATAAAAATCTCTCCACAACTGCAAAATAAAGTGAAAATGAAAACAAGCACTTGAATAAATCAAATACAATTGCATTGTATCGGCAGAGTGCTTTGTTCCAGAGGTCGCTCCTCGCTCCAAAACCCGTGTTGTAGATGTCTCCACATACTGGCGCCACCGCACGTCACGCGTTCGCCGATTCCCTGTCAACGGCGGTCTAAAACGGTTCAGTTTCGTGGCGACTGTCGAGCGTTCTTTGAGCTGCTTGCATCGCGTTTCTCGTTTGCCCTGTGAGTACGGTGAAACGTAATTGGCCCGAAATCGGACGCCAGAGAGTGCCTTCCCACGACGTGAAAATATAAGTTTCAAAACGGACCGCGAACGCAACGTAATAATGGCGGACGACGGCCACGAGAACGGGACGAGCAACGGGGACGTGCCCGAGATCGAGCTGATAATCAAGGTGAGGAAACGCTCGCGACTCGCCGTGCCGTTTCAATGGGCGTGGAGCCGCAACGACTTTCTGCGTGCTAACAGACCCGGAAATCACCCTCGCCACCAACAACCGCAAACACCCTAAATAACAAACAAATTGTCCGTGACAGCTTTTGAAATGTTTCCGTTAGGAAATATTGCATCGGAAAATTGTGCCTCTTTCGTTATCCAGATTTTTTTTTATTACATAAGAAAATTATAGTTGATAAAAAAAAGTTAATGCCCTTTATCAATTTTCAATTATTTTATTTTTTATATTCGTTATTTCTGCATTTGTTTTTTTTTTTTTATTTTAATTTTTTTTTTTTTTTTGAACTTTATGTTCTGATTTTACAAAGTACGAATTTCGATGCTTGTTTGTTTATTTACTGTGATTTGTGTAAAACTATTCTGTTTTCGTTAAATGTTGTTGTAACTTGAAGATCGGTTCTTATGTGTCAAATTCATTCATTCCTGAAAGTTGTAAGTGTCAACTGTAGCTTCTTAAACGTTATACAAGCTGAACGACAGAATCAGAGTTGAAATTTCTAGGAACAATTCTTTTAGAAATTAAATATATAAAGTAAAAATTGTAACTGTTGAACAGTTTACAAAAAGTTGAAAATAAATTGTACACTAAAAATACATGAGAAAAAAAATAGTCCAGATGTTCATTTTTATGATAAATATGCATGAAATATTACAGTACAAAACATTTTAGGCGAGCCATGAAAAAAAAAAAAAAAAAGAAAAAAAAATAGTACAAAAATACTGAAACATTAATTAATTTCTGTTATAGTCGGTCAGATAAATTCATAATACACATATTTAACAAGCATAATTTAAAAAAAAAAAATGAAAAAAAATAATTGCAGTTTTTTGATTCCTACGTTTTTAAATTGTTGTATCTTTCAAACCATTTATGTAATGTTCATATTAAGTGATTCATGAGTCTAAAAACTATTGTTTTTAGACTCATGAATTTACTTCAATTTATAATCAAACACCAAAATGAAAATATAAAATATGTTCAATAAAAAGATAATATCTAGAATCTTTTCTTATCACGTGATATTTCATAGACATTAAGAACTATTACTATACACGATAGAAATATCTTTCTGAAATGTAAATTTTTCACAATTATTCTTGTATCTGTAGATGATAAATTTACAGTTATGTTGGAGTCGGACAACACAATCGAAATTGAATCTAAAGTTACTTTTGTTGAAATTACACTTTAAGTAAAAATATTTTCCTTTGGCTCGACTTTACATGGGACTTCAAACAAGTTTATTTTGCATTCACGAGTGAATATTTTTTCCAACTCGGACTCGCACTTAAAACGTTATTTATTTATTTTCAATGTGTATCTGAATATAAAAATTCTTATTCCTGGTGAAATTATGTAAGAGATTAGATAAGGTGAACCTGTAATAATGAATTTCCTTAAATTGTCTGCGTTGTATCTCGCTTTATTATCTTGTCATTGACACATTTACTCACTTCTAAATGTTATTTAAAGTTGAATTTCTATTATATTACCAATTTTCAGATAAATAAACATGCCTATTAAGAGAATATACCACATATCTCAAAGCTTTGTTTGAGAAACGTTTTTTACTTGAAACCCTGGAAAAAATGTGCAAAAAGTTTTGTTAATAATGTATAATTACATAATTATTAAAAACACTGACATAATTGAAAAAAGGAATTTATGTTGTAGAAATATTAGAGATTGTAAAATACAAATATTGTTATTATGTACTAGGGGGGCTAAGGCCCCCCTGAGCGCTATGCGCTCCAACCCCCAAATTACATAATTAATTATTTAACGATTGGTCATATAACATGTATTGGAAAAAATTATATCGTTTCCACACCACTTTGCAG
>JABFOV010004148.1:0-14549 GCA_022817685.1 Aradophagus sp. ZL-2020 | reverse complement strand
ACATATTGTTGTGCGTTTCAAAAGGATATCGTCGCCTGAAAGCGATAAGAAAGCGGTGTGAAGAAGTTCCATGTTTTGATTTCTACCGAAATATTCGGAACAATTGAGTTTGACAAAATTACAAAATATTCCAGAGTTTTACGATATTCAATACCAGTATTATGTCTGATTCAAAAAAGAAAAAATTTTAATTTTCTAAGTTAGAAAATGCGAAAAATTTGAATATAAAATTATTTGGAAAATGACTATAGTCCTTTGGAAAAATGTTACCGATAAAATCAGAATTTCAATCGAAAGGAATCTTTTAATTTATTTTTGTTCTGCTTTGTTTGTTTCGTCGATTTAAATGAGTAGAAACTTATCTTTTCTAAATTTCCAACTTATGAAATTATCATTAAATTATACTAGCGTTCGTGACTCAATTAACCTTATAAATTTAGAAATTGTACAATTGCATTCGAAATTCAAACCTGTCACTTTATGTCAAATCATTTATGATATCTGATATTCAACGATTATCTAAAATCACATTATTAAAAATCAAACCTTTTCAAATAATTCAAATTGTAATAAAAATTGACACTTTGTTATGCAAACTTATACTAATACTGACTTGTTTCATTCATTTTTATAGTATTTTGATGATTTCGTTTTATCAGGAAAACAGACTGCAACAACATCAATTGCTATTGTTGTTGAATTGATTAACCGAAATGGTCAATCGCAAAAATCGATCAGAAGATTGAAACTTGATTTACAATCCAAGAATGTCATATTAACAGTCCATATTCGTCTTTCATACATTCTTTTTCCTCAACATTAATCCGAAACGAATCCACCTTTTTCGGCGAGTCATTTTAATCGTTTCAATCGATGCTTTGTTTTTCTTTAATTATTCCAACCGATAAGAACGCGAGTCACAGTTTCGTAAGCCCGCTCGCCTGACTGAATTAATCTGTCGCGCTAGCGCGAGCGACGAAAACGAATTTAACGCGCCCGGCGGAGAAGACATGTGTAATTCATTTTACGACTTAGCGCGAGCCGTGCTTTCGCGAATCGCTGCGGGTCAATTGTAGCCGCCGAATGCTAATTCGAAATTTCAGCCGAACGGAAGCTGCCGTGATTTATGTAAGCGAAATGATTTAATGGGTAGCGCGAAATACGGCGCAGCGTGGATCAGCGATACAATTAATTAAATGCACTCACGAGAGGCGAAAAAGAATCCCCCACTTGGCCCGGCGCAAGTCCGACGATAAATCTTCCCCTTAGGTCAAAGTTCAGCGCTAGTTTCCTTTGACAATTTCGTCGCTCCATTTCTGTTGCTTTGGATATTATTTTCCCGCGCCGCCCTCTCCCCTTAAGAATGAAAAATGGATAACAATTTCAGATTGCGAATTTGACTACCTACAACTACAAATGGTGGGTTGTTGGCCAATCTCGGAGTTGTTGGAAATGTATTTTTTTTCTCGCTTGTCTGAAATTCATGCAAACTTATTTGAATTTCCTTGTGGCTTAAACACGCACGCGAAATCCCACATTCAAAGTTACGCGAGGAAAAAGTCGCTGTCAAAATTACAGTGAATTAACAAGTTAGAAGATAAATATAAAGTAATTTGGTTACATTATTTGTTTACATTGCGTTTGCATTATATGTTTAGAATCGTTGTTTATATTGTTTGTTTACATTTCATGTTTACATTACTTATTCGCATTGTTGTTTGTTTACAATAAAAATTAATATTCATCCTTTGAAAGTTCAGATCAACTTGTACACCAACACAAGTTTAACATTTTTGCGTATTCATATTTATAACATGTTTTATTTGTGGTACAATTTTCTAGCTGGGTCAAGTTTTCATAATTATTTTTGACAGAATAACAATCTAGAGACAGTAAAACTTATTCCTTGAAATTGTTATTCCAATAATCTGTTTCTCTCGCATTGTTTAACGTTCGTTTTTTTGCAACGTTTTTTCGGTCGGATTATTTATGACCGCAATTTCTTGGCGGATCACCCGGACAATAGAAAAGGTAAAAGTTGAAACGCCGTGTAAACATCCTCGGACGTCCGAGACCAATGGACCATTCCGTCTCCTCGATCAATCGTCTATTTTTACCGTACTCGACGCGAATAAATGCTCTTTTTTTCTGCCCGTTCTACGAGTCGCGTGATAAAAGACGCTGATAACTCATTAACAACGCATTCTTCGGTATGAAGCGCATTGTCGAAATACACTTATCATCAAACTGAGGTGATATATCAGGCCCTTTTGTTCACTAAACGCTATTTAATTTTAAGAAATCTTTAAGTTATTGAACGGGCATGTGATTCGTTAAACATTAATCGATTATTAAATTGTACGTTACTTTTTGGAAACTGAAATTGCCTGGGAACCACCTTAAGGTGGCAGATTAGATCCTTTTGTTTTAAGAACCGTGTAAACTTATCCGCAATTCATCTTTTAATTAGGGAATTAACATATTCCGGAGTTATCGTGAAAATCAAAATTATCTGATTATTAATCGTTTGAGACAGGACCACGTTTACCGGCGTGTCTGCTTAAAGCTAAACGCTTCGGGGTATTGTGACAAAAGTGACATTTCCTCCACGTGGCGCGAGTCAACTGCGAGCGTTTCGATGCGCGCGCGCGCGTTCGCTTAAAACGAAAATCATTTCAAAAGTCGAATCGCCTTACATTCACGGAACAGTGACGCGCGAACTACTCTTTTTCCTTTTTTTTCTCCAACAGCCTTTTTTCTTGCCTCGGCCGTTTTTGCCCGCGCAAACCCGTTTTCAATGACTCGCCTCCGCGGTTCAGGTTCTTTTCGCTCCGCCTTCCTCTTCGTGTTAATTCATTTTCGGTGATTAATTACGTAATTGACGGGAACAATCGTCGAAAAGCTGTTTTGCCAAAGCCGCGCATTGTTTTCCTCCCCCGGGTGAAATAATCCTACCGCAATTTTCCTCGTCGCGCCGCGTATCGCCATTGTTCCCCGATTCTTTGATTCCGAAATTCGAATTTCGCGCGCAACGCCATCGAGCGTGAAAGGTAGATTCGTCGCGTCCACCTTTTCTTCTTTTTTGTCATTTTAACGCCGGTTAAGGCCTCTTCGCGAAATCGCCTGTCATTCTTCTTTCGTCGTTTCTACGAAATTCGTTTCTGGGTGATGAGAAACGTTTCTATTTTTAAGATAGGTCGACCATTAAGTCAGTATTTAAAGAATTTGTAAAAAACTCGAGATCATAGTGCTATAAAAACTAAAACAAATAACGATATATTTCCATTTAAGTCAAACAAGTACATTTTTGGGAATAATTTCAAAAGGAAACGTTGCTGTCAATTTTAAACAATACGTGTTTATATCCTCTTGTTCTCACTTTTTGTCTTCAAGAAAACCATTCTGGCCATTTTGTTCCAACATAAGAAAAGAAAAAATGTTTCTCCACGTCAGAAAAGTGTAATTGACTCATCGACGCACTTTAACGAAACAATATTGGAAAACAACTATCCACCTTAATCGGACCGATTTCGTCAAGTGGCTCGAAGTTTCGGGCACTTAGGGCAACTGCACGACTGAATCGAATCGCTCGCAAAGCCAACGTCCAACTCGGAAACTTTTCCAACGCGGCCCGTGACGCGGAGTAATTAGGATGATTCGTTGTTTGTTTATTGTACGTGCACTGATGAGGCGGTCGCGTCAATGGCAGTTAATGACTTTGTTGTTGCCTTTTTTTCAGTCTTTCGTTGACGAAACGAAATTATGAAACGCTGAACGAGCCGTTTGCTGGAAAAACAACTGGGGATAAAAATAGCCGGGTCTTGAAAGTGGATATTATTTATGAATTATATAAGACAAGAGAATCGTGACTGATCGAGTGCCTCGAGTAATTTGAATAAGTCACTGATAATGCATGTATTTGTGTGACTCGACGCTGTACCATTGAAGAATCCGAGTTTCGATAAACGTGCCACGAAGGGAAAGTAAGTGCGAGAAATTTCATATGTGAATAATACACAGGAAAGGACCGGAATTTGTTTTTTAATATTAACCCATAAATCAGAAAAAAAATTCAGTTCAAACAATTGGTAAAATACTTCACTTTGAAGCAAAAATACTTAATGACAAATCTTTACCTAAAATTTACATTATATAATAAAAATTGACAAATATTTTCTTAACAAAATTTTTTCGGATATCAAAAGACAAAACTCAAAAATATACTTTAAAATACATTTTTGATCATACAAATTGAAAAATAATCTGTGGATCTTTAATTTTTACAATCTAAAGCACTTGTTTCTCAAAAGTTTTCGGTAACACGAAGAGAATAACTGTCCAAAGTAACTACTCAATTGTCGAACTTTACTTTTCACTTTCCACTCGGTTAAAATGCCGGTCCAAGTTGTCTCGATCATGATCGCCTTTTGCGAACGTAATGCGACAAGTTAAAAAGTGAGAAACGCGCCGGCCTAAAGTGAGAGGCGCTCCAACCGTAATGGAATACGTCGACTTGTGCCAAAATTAACAGGTTCGATCTCTCGTGCCGGCGTATTTCGATGCACCGCCGCTTGTGTTTACATTTCGTAATCAGTGCTGTTTGAGTGCGCGCGCGTACGTCAACTTCCAAGCTGGAAAGTGTGATATTCTCTTGAAAACCGGGGGCGCCACTTTCGCTTGGTCACAAAATTTGTGACTTCATTACGCTATATATAGATACATATATGTGAATTTATTATTCATTATATAAAAGAATGATTTATCACATTGCATTCGTCAATTAACGACCAATGCAATTAAAATGAGCTTTCGGGACGCGCGCTCATGGAAACATCAATTTCCACTGCAACGAATAAATACGCGTTGCATTTAAGTGTGCATTACGTGCACTTTATGCGAGTGGAAACGGCTGTTTTCTTCCGTCCGCGCTTTCAGTTTATTTATGATAAGTATGTAAAATTTACATTAACCAGCCGATAACATTCGCAACATTTCGTGAATAATTAACAGTTTTCTGTCAACTTTATCGCTCGTGTGAAAACATTTTCATTGATGCACCTGTCGTCGAGCTTCGTCAAGATGTATGAAATACGCGAAAAATAAAAAATCGTTGGTATATCGAGAAAATTAAACCGTTGACAATTTTCGTCAGTTCGTCGTAAAGGAATATCTTTCTTCACAAATTTACGAAATTCTTCTTTTTATTTTTTGCAATGAAAACAATATTGTAAATTAAATTCTAATCGATTAACTATAAGTTTTACATTATACTTTTTTATTTTATAACATTTCGTTCAGAATAATCTTAACGTATAAATTTAACATTAATCAATAAAAATTCCACCGCTCGTTAAAAAATCTGACAAAAAAAACGAATTTTATCAATTAAATTGATATAATAATAACTAAAAAAAACCGTTGTTTCCTCGTAATAATTCGCGTTCAATTATTCCTCGCAACGTGCGTTGATTAACGAGGAAACCAAAAGTACCCAGAATCGAGTTGTTGGCAAACTTTTCGCAACGCTTCTTCGTTTCCCAATAAATTAATTTAATTGGCGAGCTCCGATCTCTTCGGCGGAACCCGCGTCGCGCGACCGTTTCCGACTCTTTCGAGGCGACGTTAAAAGAAGAGAAGATAAAAAAAATGTGTGTCGCGGAAAAATGATCCGTGGGGTAAATTGAGGCCATCAATGGCACTCGTCCGCGGCTACCGGCTTCTTTTTGAATAGCGTCTGATGAAGGTGTATTAAGTATCTTTTTAGCATAGTTCCAGTTTCCTTTGAGTGCGCGCTTGTTATACGTCGTACATATTATCTTAAGCGCGGGCGCGCTCCTACGCCAAAATATTTTTCCGCCGCTCGATGAAAAGGCTTTCTTGAACCAACCCGAGTAGAAATGAAATATGGCGTACCATATCAGCCATAAGACAGGTTTCTAAATAGCATTAATTCTTGTTGTTGTGAAATGGCTGCCTGATCTGGTCCTGACAGGGTCCATATATGACCCTGATATGGTCATAACGCATGGTCTTGCAATGGCCCTAATATGACGTACGGTTTGCCATATTAAATCCACGTAAAAGTGCTGTTATGGTTTTGAATCTATAACCGAACTAGGGCCATGTAATGTAGACCTTTAAGAGGCCGAATGAGGCAATGAGTTTAATACTCTGTGGAAGCTTCATGGTTCCATATCTAAATCAGATCCATACCCTAGCCATATTATAATTTCTACTAGGTGACGAAATCCAAGAAAGAAGCCGTCTCCACGTGTCATCGAACAGGTTTCGCTTTTCGATCGCGGGAGGCAAACGACCCGTTTGCTCCCCGCCTTTGCGAAGATTCATTTTTTATCTACCCCCCACCCCCCACTCCTCTCCCGGAGCTATTATATCCGTAACATAATTAAATTCCCGGGTTCTCCTCCGAGGGGGAAACTTTCATCGAATTCGCTTACGCGCTCGGCAAAAGTACGTCGCCGGGATTTTAATTCGCGACGCGTGAAAAATGAAACCCCGAGCCGCTTCTCGTATGGATCTTGTTTCGCCAAAGTGATTGATGACGTCAAACTATTTCCGAACGTCGAGCATAACTTGGACGCGATCGATTGGTTTAATGCACTCGGCGTTCCCGCGAAATGAAGCGCGCGAAATAAAGCCCCGTCGCGGGCTTTTTGATTACGCGCCTCGCCGTGGGTTTTCCCAATTAGGCGCGAAACGCGGCGAATCGCGTCAAGCAATTGTGAATGGAGTGCTCTTTTAATCGAAATGTGCGTTGTTTGTGCGCTCGTCGTTGGATTTAATTATAACCGTACGTAAGACAGTAATGAAAACGCCGAGGAAAACGCGAAACTACGAAATTTGTTGTTATGTTTTAGCAATGTGTGTGTATGTGTGTGTGTGTATTAATGAATAAGTTTATAAAAAGGTTCAAAAACAGTTTTTATAATTTAAAATTGTGAATATATTTCTAATATGTTTCAAGTAGCAACAAAAAGGAAAAGAAGTGAAAGAAAACATAATCAAATGTAGGGTATGCAGTGAAACGGCTGAGAGATTAAACTTTTCGCATGAAATCAAAATTAACTAATGACTTGTTTATGAATGAATGTGTAATATATATAATATATAATGTATAATATATATGTACAATATATAAATAAATAATGTATTTCACTACTTTCGAAAATGTCTTAATATAATTTACTTCCTCTCAATACACATTCCAATTCCTTTGTTCGGCGTGCAATCTTTTGCGTTGCTGCAATCTGTTTTTAATTGAATTACATTCTAGTAAAAATTGTTACCGATCAAAGTATTTGTCGGACTTAAAAACGTTGGAAACGGCTGCAATTGAAATTCACTTTTCATTTATTGAACAGCACAAAAATAATAACAAACAGCCGGTCAGCATAGTTTTGTTATCTAGAATATTTTTTTAATTAATTCCGTTTTGCCCTACTTTTCATTTTAATATCTAGTTTTCATTTGCATATTGCAACATAAAATTGGTACAGTCGATAGAAATTATAGCTAAATAAAATCACGGCAGTAACGTACGCGTAATTATTTTTGTGGCAATAAAATTAGTAAAGTTTTATCTCAACTTGGACGAGCGTCGAACAATTTAAACAGCCGGGCTCGTTCAGAATATATATTTTAAAAAGAAAAAGAAATTTACTACGATAATAAAAATTTTAAACTGGACTACGAAAAATACTTGTCGTATTTCCGATATTTAGAAAACTTATTTACGATAATGCAAGTTTTTATATCATGGCGTTTGTAATTCGTATTATTGTATAATTATGTTAATTATTAATATATATATTAAATGGTTCACTAATTTTTATAATTTTTTTTTTGCATAAAGTTAACAGATTATAATTAGTAATCACGCACGAAATGTCAGAATTTATTATTTGTACAAATTTAATATGCTCGTGGAAATATTATTAATGTTAAAATACAATCATTACTGTTATAATAATAATAATGTATACTTCTGTAATAACTTTTATTCTTAATAAAATGATGTAATGCATAAAAGACAAGAGAACATTATTATTATACGAGTAATCTTTTCAAATATACGTTAACATGTATATAATTATGATACTATTTTATGATCGAAAGAAATCATCGTGTACGTCCGTTTTTAATTAGAAGAATGTTTTTGTTCGAACATTTACTGTAACGCGAGTCCTTCTCAACGTTAACGCAATAAAACTTTTACAGACAATGCAATCAAAAAACAATATAAAAGAAAAATTAAAATTTAATTGCATTAAACGTGAAACGTTTACTATAAAATAATTACATTAAGTTCATCCTTTAACGTTTACATTACTGTTAACGTTTCGTCGTAAACGTTGGATGAAACGTCGTTATGGCGCGACAGGAAAAAAAAAAACCCCACGTTTTCCCGACACGAAGCTGATCAATACTACCCAAATTTTTTTCTTCGCGCCACAAAATATTGCAAACATTTCTTACAATATTTTTATCGTACTTTTTCTTACGCGTAAAGTTTTTTTATTGTAATGACGAGAAGAAAAGAGGAAGATAAATAAAAATTTTTAAGTTTGTATTTCCATAAAGCCCCGTGAACTTTTCAAGGATATTGTACGCAGCTACAATTTCGCGACGTAAAATTTTATCGATAAAGTTGTTGCACGAAAATTGAGTCGTCCAATTCATAAAGAATGGTTAATTATATGCGAAGTTGGTCGCGAAAATTTTCAGTAGTCGGACGTCCAAACATGGCAATAAAAATTATTAATACTTATGAAAATTACGAGATAAGAATTTTAAGATAAGGTCTTGAGAATTCTTAAAGTGGAACTTTTCTCGTCGATCTGTCGAGAGAAATTGATTTAACCAAAACAAATATGTCGAATTTGTGGAAACGAAATTGTTTTGATCAGTAAACAAAAACTAATGTTTCTGAACATTTTAACCTTTTCGATAATGTATTATAAAATACTCAGAATGTCATGTTGTAATTATTTCCAGTCAATGACATTTCTCATACTAACATTATTATACGATCTTCATTATGAACTCAACTCTAGCCAATATGAACTTTGTGAATGAAAGCTACTGTAAAACTACTTGAAATCGGCGGTAACTAGGAAACATAGTTAAATTTCCATAAGATTTACCGTAGAGCCCACCGCACCCAAACGCCGGAGGATCATTCACTCGAATTCCCCAAACACCACTAGCAGGTCTGGCAAGGGAATTCGTGAGAAAAAGAAAGATTGCCAGCGAAAATAAATAACCGACATTACCACCCGGCGTTTGGGGAGTGGGCAATGCCCGACGAGGGTGCAATAGACATAAAAGTACGAACCGTTCTCGAAGATAAACAGGCGTCGTTGAGATAAAGGTGATGGGTCTCCCATCTTCGGAGGAACTTGCTCGAGAGGATCTTGCTGGCGAGGGTCCTGCTATGGTTGAGATAGCATATCTGGATGTCGCCCTCCTCAATGGGCTTAAACCTGGGTCCGGCAAGGCCGGGGCTAGGACTGGGGCTGCTGGAGCCACTGGCGGAGGACGCTGCACTTTGACCCTCGAGGTTGGGGCAAGACCGAGCGACCGGCAAGCAGGCCGTGGTTTCCAAGTGGTCGGGTTTCAAATGGGACTTGGCCGTGGTAGTTTCTTCAGTAAACGAGCCAGAGTCCGTATTCGGGAAGCTTTCGGCCGTGAGCTTCGGCGTGGTCGAGAGTTGCGGTGAACTGGTGCTGGTGGAGTCCTGACGCATGGCGCAGCCATTCACTGATAGGAAGCCATAGAACGGTGGCACCGCAGAATTGGCCGTGGCCGTGGGACTGGATGGGAAAGACGCGGCCGCGTCTTCGGGTTCGGTTTCGCGATTGCAAGCATCATCGTCGTCGTCCTCGTCGTCCTCGTCGACCGAATCCTCCGGCTCGAGGATGTTGTCGTCCGGGTCGCTGAACTCGTTGTCGGACGTGGGTATGCCATTGACCATAGTGAAAACGTGGCCGGGCGAAGCGACCGGGTCCGCCAGAAGGCCGTCGGAGCCGTCTTTGGGTCGGAGCTGCTTGGACCAGCCGTTAATTTGGCCCTCGGAGGCCGAAGATGGTGGCGAAGTTTTGCCCGAGCTCAATGAGTCGGTGGATTTAAGGCTGAGCAGCAGGCGCTTCCGCCAGGTCTTCTTATCAGCTATTTTACCGTCCTCGAAGACGTTGGGTTCGCGGGGCGATGGTGGCATTTCCGACCCCGGGGATAGCGAGTCGTTCTCCAGGTAGTCGGCGCAAACGTTCGGCAGCGTGTCGGTGCTGTCGCTCGCGTCCGAAAGCTGGTCAATGTACTTGATCGAGGATGAGACCGAGTCCTCGCTGGCCTTGGAGCTGCGCCTGCCCACATCCTGGCAGCTGGGCTCGCGCGAGGTCAACTTCGTCTGGCTGAGGCTGGCTCGGGACGCCCGCGAAAACGGGCTCTGGAAGCAGAACATGGTCTCGGGCCACTGTCGTCGCACTGGTTCAACAAACGCGGTCGCTACGGCCGGAGCGCACTTTTTTGCGGACCCGCCGGAACATGGTGCCAACTACCGGACCGTCGGGGCTCGCCCTACGCCAGCACCCGGTCCATCGGAGCGGGCGCGATTTCACCACCTGCTTTCACTTTCGGCCGCCGCTTTCTTTTGTCACTAATGCTCGCCGATCCTGGGTCCTTCTCCTCCTGCTTCTCTCCGGCGTTCTCCTGACACCGCGCTACTGGTCACCTGGTGCTCCCGTCGCCGGGCACTGACTAAGCCGAGTTTATCTCCCTCGCCGTTTTTCCGCCAGCGGTCGCCTGCGACGCCGAATTCGAGAGGCGTGTTTCTGACGCGCGGACCGACTCGGCGCCCCAGGTGGGGACGGCCGCCGGAGAAGGAGAGAGCTACCGGGCGCAGGTGGGGGCGAGCAACGTCGCGGCGCGCGACGTCCGATCGATGCCCGTGTCGCCGGAGTCGCGTGCCGAATTACTCAGCCGATGACAGAGCGGAAGCGGACACGCTCGGCAATGAATAAGGGCACGGTCCGAGTCGCGCTCGCACTTGCACCTAGTAAAGGGCTCGAGGACGAAATTCGAGTCTGCCCATCGGAGAAAGAGCGTTGCCAATTATCGCGAGCTCGTGCGAAATTTATAGCTTTACGTCACCATTTTTTGTTGGGGATACCCTATGAGAAAACAATGCGTAATTTTGTATTAGTCGGTGACGACAGACAGTTGGCATTTTATCGAGTTAGTGTCGAATGTTTTTATAAATGTTCGCTCAGTTACATCGATATTGATAAGATTAATATTGAATCAAAATGAATTAAAAAATAAATACATTTAGTGTTCAACTGATTTAATACTTATCTAACGTTGAATAATTATTACATGTTTTTTTTGTTTTCATACATTAATTTGACTTAAATGGACTGGAGAATCATATATCAATTCGATATCAAATCAATAAAACGTTAAATAGTTGTTTTGTTTTGAATTTATACAGAATTTTGTGTTTTATCACTTTAAGAGAGTTTTACTATAAATAAAGTCACGTAGGAAATGTTGAAAGAAATTTTGATATTTCTAAATTGATATCATTTTTATGTTTTAAAGAGAAATAAATAATGTACAGATGTTAACCTTCGTCTACATTTAATTGTGATCTATTTAATCTATATATTTAAAGTAATAGCTTCAGTGATTGCTCGTTAATTGAAAGTTCAAATACAGGGAAATTTCACTTTTGTTAAAAGTGACTTAACTTTTTCTATTATTGGACATGACTAATGCTGGATTTTAAAATACACGATATAAAATAAATATATTTTAATAATCTTTATTCAATAATCACTTATTTCATTGTAAATTTAATTAGAAAATGACAAATGATTTAACAGAAGAAAAAGGAAATACAATTGTTTTTACTTTTTTTCTTATATATTGAGGAGATAGAACAACACGTAAAAAATTGTTGTGTAGCGCGGTGAGAATTGTTTTCACCTCAAGATTCAAGGTAAATCATGACAGACTTTGAAGAAAGATAAGTGATATTTACAGTGCTCCACAGTAAATTCTAAGGTGTTTTCTATATCTTCACGGAAAAGAACGATAATTTTTACTTGCAGGTGTTTCGCCTTAGAAAATAAATTTTTCAATATTTTAATTTCATTTATTTTAATAAATGAATGATGCAATTTTCTAAATAGTTTTTATAGAGTACGATCATAAGTACTAAATGAAAATAATAATTTTCTACATTTTCAAAAACTTACATTATACAAATTAATACAAATTTTGGAATATATGTATATTATACATAAGCACGATCAGAATTAAGCAATCGAATTGAATAAGAATTTCCCATGAGTCAAGATATTGACAGTTATTTAATGCTATATCTTATTTAACCACTGGGACAAGTCAATATTTATACTTATTAAACTAATGGAACATTTCACCAACAAGATGTTTCAATCAATTGTTCCAACCCAGCACGAATTCATTTCTAATAATCAATAACAGAACCAAAATCTTGATGAGATGTGATCACGTCACAAAAATGTGTCTAAAATCATTGAACTTTAAAAATAGTACCTTTAAGGTAACAAAAACAAGAAAACCATTTAAAACATGCGTCGTCAATCAAATTATTTAAGAAGAAGCGATCGAAGCTCCCGAATCTGCCCATTTTTCTTGCTCACCGTGATTTCCTAGATTGAGTCTTGGATTAAAATGAAATTTTGATTTGTTTACCAACGGAAACCAATTGGTTTCCAGGGTGCGACCGAATGGGGGACGATAAAGCCGCTTTGATCGCGCCACTCGTTCAGACTGACACGAATTTTGTCTTCGATTTCGCCGGGCTCGGTGGATGAATGTTTATGGAATTATTTATCAAGGAGAATACAATCGGGAAGTGCGAATCGATCGAACGAACGGACGTGCGACATGTTTCTCGCGAACCGGGACAATTCGTCACTGTGACGTGCGACGGATTTCTATTAAGCAACGTTGTGTCATTGATATGGGTTAGTAACGAGGAATGACGAAGTTTTTAAATATTGAAATTACCTCGACGCAATCGGCTTAGTTAAACTAAACTTTCAATTTCGCTCAACAAAGTTAACGTAATTTAGAGATAGTGTATAAGATGGCACCGTTGGTGGTGTAAAAAAAGTTGACCCATCAGTCTTGTAGAAATTTGTACCCCCCCTGGTCGCAACAATAACGTAAGACGTCGAGGATCGTCGTGCTGGGTGGTAATAACGTTAAAGGATTGATTTGCTAATACTCTGGAGATAAACGCTGAAATAGCGTACCCTTAGGAAATACGCCGCTCTCGTCGTTGAGCGCTAAATCAATGCTGAAGGAAAAGAAGCATGGCTAAGCAACGTGGAAAATGATAAAGAAATAAATGTTATACGCTTTTAAAATACTATTTTTTATTTAAAACTTTAAATTAAAAACTCAGTAATTCATCGCCTAACATTTAACGTTTTTCACTCAAAATTTTACATCAAGATTTAAAATTTAAAGTTTTAAATTCAAAAATTAAAATTTAAAGAATTAAAAAAATATTTTATTAAAGAAAATTGCATAGATTTATCAAAATTTATCAAAATGGAGAACAATTGCAAAATCTTTTATGCAAATAGTACACGAGCAATGGGATCGTTTATAGGAACGATATTTTAGTTAATTTATACTTCTGTTACTTAGTTTTCCATAAGATCCATTTCTTCATGATTTTCTATGTTATATTAACCAGGGAAGTGAATTGACATTATGTAAACGTTGTAGTGGAATTGAAATGAATATTGAAGCAACGTGAATACTTTATGTTAAATTAATGTTGTTTAAACAAAAGTGTTGGCGTTACGTCAAACGCTGATTCAACAGTGAAAACTTAAAATAATAAACTCTTTTAAGGTGCCACGATAAACGATGAACAATTCGCAGATGATCGTTTATCCGCGAATAATGTTTGACTAATTGTGCATCCAGAAACATTTGGATAACTTTGCGCTCTCGTTTAATTACATTTCCTCAATAAGTCGCGGTAACGTTCACGGAGGCGTCTTACCGCTCATGAACGATACTAATAAAAGTCATAAAAATTATCATACCAGTTGAGTAAACAGCTGTATAAAAATGTGAGATCCGTGACGTAGTAAAACGTCTGACACGGCATGGCAAAGCTATTTAAGGTCGTACGAAACTTTTTGCCGGGCCGTTATTTGAAAACTCTTATTATCATACATATTATTTTTCGTTTGATACACATTCGCCTTGACGTTTTTTCCTATTTTTTTGTAATTGATATGGTAATTTTAGTGTTCCTTTTTTAATGTAATTCCTAATATCAGGGCTTGAAATATTATTTTAGTACTCGTGACGTTTCATATTTATATTATATTTATCACAAAATTGGACGGAGGAAAAGTTTCTTGGGTCATATTAGAAGTCACGGTTGTTTTGATTCTCATGTGCTTTACTGTCAAAGATTTTATTGAGATTCGTTAATAATTCAATATCGTTTTTAC
>JABFOV010004147.1:0-14553 GCA_022817685.1 Aradophagus sp. ZL-2020 | reverse complement strand
GTATTGTACTCCACATTTGAGGGAAGTAAGGAGTTCCCACACTTGTGAGTATGGCTGCTCTCGCTTCGCTCGAGCCGCCATACTCACTAGTGAGTGAACTCCTTGCTTCCCTCACTTGTAGAGTAATATACTATTTTTTGTTCCATTTTAATAGTACTTTAAGTTAAAAATATTGGAAAAAATCATTGACATATGTGCGACTTTGTTGCCCAAATGACTCACGTGCATTTCTACGCTATACCTTTTAAAACAGTACGTACGACAAAAAATCATAACTCACAAACTAAACCAATAACCAGATTGAAATTTTGTTGTATTATTACATGACAGGTAATATCATGACAGGTAATTTCTTGCCTAAATTTTATCAAAATCAAAGATGATGTATTTCGGTTATTAGCACTCGATGCGGGGTTATTTTGAAAAAGTTAGCATTTTTTTATTTTTTTAATTAGGGAGGTGGTTTTTTAAGTAGCCGCAATATTTTTTTGTTTTCTAATTGATAAAAATTGATGTTTATTTAACGGTGTTTACTTCGTTGTAAAAAGCTGGCAAGGCATGTTTTTACTTTATTTCGGTAGTATTGTAAGTGAAAAAATCTTAGAAGAAATGTGTCACATGCGTGTGCAACGATTTCTTGTTTCTGATTATATATTTATATATTTATATATTATATATATATCTTCGACATTTAATTAGATTGTTACAAATATTAAAATGTAAATGTTATTAATATTTTCTTCCATAGTACTGATTTTATACTTTATAAGGGGTCAGCGATTACTAATTCTTTGACGGAGTTTGTGTTAATGATGATTTAATTGGAGTTATTCTTAATGACGTATTTTAGTAATACGACTGCGCGTAATTGTAGCAGTATCGCAGGTGGAAAAAAATGTAGGGCACACAACCAGAATTATAGTCAAATGGATAATATTATTCTCACATTTTTGTCGTAATTACTTCGAATGTTATTAGATTAGTGTACAAACTTCTTTGCGTTCATTGATGCATGCATCTGTATCAACTTTTTTTTAAATGAACATGTCCAAATTGCGAATGTTCAAGTCGTGAGGAATAAGTGTATGTCTTAAGACTTTAAAAATTGATGTCTTGATAAATTGAATAAATTACTTGACTTCACTTACTGTAATCAAAATTGTTGTACACAAAAATAAATCACGGTAAGAATATAAGTATGTTAACAATCGCTTACCGTCAGACTGATCTTGCGTGTGTTATTTTTGTAAAACTGAAAATAAAATGTGGTAGGAGACTATTATCAGTATACTGACACTGTATTAATATTTTTTTTTGGTAATGTATTATTACTGTATCTGTATATTTACAATATCATTATAATATATTTTAGTATGTTAATAGTATATTAGCAATATATTATTCGTATATTATCAGCATAAAATATGAAAACAGTATATTTTGTATCAAGGGTGAAAAATCGGCAATTACAGCGGGGTCAATTTGCTGTCCAAATCGACTTGAGGTCGCTCCAGACTCGCTGCAAGCGATCCGAGGGTGTTTCGAGAATCACTTTGATAAGAACAGTAACACGACATACCGTACGTGTCAATTGCGACCATAACAGAAACGATATTTTTGGTCCAATATGCAAAAGAACCACCTTTTGAGTATCTTTAAAAGAGAATCGGGCATTGTTAACATTTCGCCTGTTGATTCCCGCCCGCTCATACTTTGCGCTCGTCATTTAGGATTTGCACGAGATTAAGCCCTTTGCACTCGTTAAGAGGTACAAAAAAGGCTTGGTTTTGTGTATGTTGGACAAAAAATTAATTTTCTGAAGAAAAAACCTTCTCCTTTATTGATCTGCGAAGCAAAGGAAAGACGACATCTGTTACAGAAGATTAATTGAAACCTTGTTACAATAAATCATTGCCAATCATGTCGAAACATACTTTTATCCTTGTCGGTGGAATGATGAGACGATCAAGTTCTTTTCGAATAAAATATCAAATTTATTATTCTTTATTAAACATTTCTATACATTTATTGTTATACATTTCATTTATTATAACTTTGTAGATTTAGTAATTAGTGACGCATACAATGTTTTCTTTTGTTGTTTACGTTGTTATATTTTAATATTATTATCAATTGGTGATTTGAAGATAAATAAATTATGCTTTTGCCAGTAATTTCATGCCTCTCTGTTTCTGCTTTGCCTTTCTCTGCCTATCCCGCCTGCATGTTTCATCATGAATTAATAAATTTTAAATTTAATTATTTTGTTAATCTGTAAGACGTACAGTTTGTTCAGTAGTACTTTGTTTTTGAAATCATTGCACAATTTAAATTTATTGCATAAATTTGTAATTAGCCTATACTTTTCAACTACCTAACTTTGATGCATTTTGCTTTCAATTTTTTTTCAATTATTTGCATGGTAATAATTTATTAATTAACAACAATAATAATAATAATAATAATAATAATAATAATAACGGCACGAGGACCCACGAAAGTCGTCCATATTTGAAGCAGTTTGATGGTAAGTGACATTTTCAAAATACAATTGATTCTTGCTTGTGCTTCCTTATCTTTCTCAACTCAATACGTTGCAGACTATTTTTTTTTATCATAACTGTAACAAATACATACTACAGGATTTAAATTTTTCATGATTTCACACTTTTATAATAAAATGTAATTTGCAACTCCCTAATAGGAAAAGTAAAAATTATTCAGGACTGTTACTAAACCGACAAAAGAGTTGCTATTGATAGGAAAATTTGTACCTTCCTAAAATCAACACCTTCACTTCGTCCAAATCGGCTGATCATTGCATAACTATTTTAAACTCATCAAAGGCTTTAAAAGACCAATAGAATAGAATTTGGACCAGCTTGTCAATTTCGCAATGAGAAATGGTGGAGATGCTAACAAAAACACGAAGTAGCTATCTCATCCACAATCACTTATTAGAATTCGATAATCGACGTGGTAATTTTTTTAGACTTATTGAAGACTTAATAATGATATATATAAAACAACCCTGAATTTACCCCTTTTCAATCGAAATTATTAAAAGCATATTAATTAAATTGAAAAATACTACATATTTATGTAAATGAATCTAACCAATTCCAGTAATTTTAGAGTAATTAAAAACAATTTATTTCCGTCATCCAGAAGTTTAAACCACTCCTTACCCACGACTAGTGTTAAAAACCAGCAGTCGCGAGCGACATCTAAAATTTAACAAGTGTATTGAAATTCTTTGCAATAATTTAACTAATTTAAAACTAAACATCTCCGCCAATGAAAAATAACATGTTGAATTGAATATTCGAGTACTTTGAATGTATTCGAATATGTTCGAATAACTGAAATTTTCGAATTATTCGAATACTTCATGAATTGTTCGAAGTTTTGACAAGCCTAGTAATAGGTATACCTACACGGAAAATCCTTAACGTCATTAAATCATTACTGACACTTTACTGAGTAATATCGAAGATGACAGAAATTTGTTACCTCTAAAGATTATCGGAGATGTTAAAAACAAATTTTTTACTTATCTGATCCTTGTTTATTTTAGCGGTTGTGATTGTCCATCATCTTCGACACTATTTAATATCGTGTCATTAAGCGACTAAGTAGTGTTATAATATATTACTCAAGTCGGAAAAAATGAGTTTTATGTCGGTAGCCCGCAGGGCTACCAACACTAATATCATTTTTTACGAGTTGAGTACGACATTTTTCCTAATGAGAAAATAAAATATGTTGGTATCAGTAGCCGAAGGCGACTGATACCAATTTATTTTATGTTTGAGTGAGTAAAAAAATGTTGTGTCTTAAGACCGCTAATTTTAGCTTTACCCAGGGTACACCACGTAGAGGAAAACCAGTCGGATTTTGCACCCCAATGTTCTTCGCTAGAACATAATCATAAACTACTTTTTCCATTTCCATCCACTAAATTTTTCCTTTTTTGGATGTACCGTTATATTTTATACAATTATAATGCGGTGATTTCTTTTACTAGAAGTGTTTTATTTCCTCCAATGTTAGAATATTACACTTGTCCGATTCCGTACAACTTACAATCAATTAAAACATTTCGACTACATTTCAGCTTACATTACAATTAATGAATTGTTACTGATTTCCCAAACAATTAAAAATTAATTTTGAAATGTACGAAAAATATTGACAACTTGTCAAATCAACGATCTAAAACTGTTTCTTCGTGAGTAATGAACCTCAATGCTTAATCAACGTTACACTACAAAACATATAACACTGTAACAGTCTTGGGACTAATTCAAAATCATATTGCTTAAGACAATAAATGCGAAAACACTGCAGATGGTCAAGTAATCTTATCGATGTGGTATTAGCATTGGTTCCAAGGTTGTTACAGAGTTTCATTTTTCTAGTGTAGATATTTCTTGGATCAACAATGAATCGCTATTGATTTAACGAATAAAAGCTAACATTTAATACATTGTACTTTCGAGGTTTAAATGTACAATTATGTCTCTATGTATAGTACCTTTGACACAGTTTACATATAAAATTTTGTTTGTTTGATTGTATTCTCATTTTTAACTCTTTTTTTTTCATTTTCGCAATTGTATTTTCATCGTCCGTATCGGCACTATTTGCAGGAATACATAATTCATGTATTTTTCTGTTGCACACTAGACAATTGGTACAACGTAATGATTGTACGTTCAACAAACAGTGAAGACACAAGTTCTGAACATTATTTGATTTCAATAATATAGTTTCACGCATTTCTTCTCGAAACTGGGAAGGCTCAAATGACATATCAAATGGTTTACCTGTAGCTATACATTTAATATAATAAATAACATATAATCCGCAATTTACTGTATCTATGTTGGCTTGTAACGGACGTTGCAAATCATCTTCAATTTTCCAATTAACATTTTTTAAAGTAGCGAAACAAGATTTGTCACTGCTATTATGCAAAAGAATCTGTAGTTTCTCCATAACATAATCTGTATGACTGCGTGAGCCATATGGATCATAAATAGTTAGTACTTCTCTGTCTGTGTCAATTTTTAGTAATATCCAATGATCAAAATAATTATATGGCATCAATAATATTCCTTTCACATTACTGTTTGTACTGCAAATCGCTGTAGTTCTTCTACATTGATCGGAACTATTAGACCCGAAAACATTTACCGTTAGATATGTTGGAAAATAAAACACATTACTATTCCATTCTTTACAATGAGTGAGTGTATAGCAGTTAATAATATCACCTGCCAACCATCCATTCTTACTTTGCATCAAGTGATATGCTCGATTATTTACATATTCGGTCTTCATTTTAATTATCTGTTTGCTATCACATATGTAGGTACCAACACGTAGCAATTGCGATGCTGAATTCGTATAATATCGTACACTTTTAACTACACCATTGTCGTAAAAATCGATTTTTTTGTGTCTCACAATAGACGTTGATTTAAAAGAATGTATATCGTTTTCCTCGTCGTTCGTTTCGTCACTTGAACTGTTCGAACTGCTGCTAATTAATATTTCAGTATTGTTTATTTTATCATGCAAGTCATGAGTGTGGACTCCCAATTCATAATTATTTTCATTTTTCTTTTGCACAGTCATTTCTTTCATATCTGCAGAATCATCTGGACTGTACTTTTTTATTTTTGAAGGTTTTGATACCACTGTTTCTATCAAATTCTTTTCATCAGACATCTTTCTTTTCTTCGACGTAGCTATTTTTCCAGCATAACTCTTACTGTTTAATAATTTACTATGACTTTTGTTTCGGTCATACGCTCGTTTTTGTCGTTTAAACTGCTCTTCAACAAATAAATCTGTTGCTGGTTCTGCATATGAAGATTTCTTTTGATCGTTTTCTAAAAGACGTTTTTGAAGAAGAATTATCAATATTTGCTTGCCATGTTAACAGTTTATTGCGAGATTGAATTTGTCTAATACTATCTCCTACGCTAGACGTTTTGTCTTTAATTACTATTTGTTTCAATGTTTTATTATGACTCTCAACATAAGCATTAGTGCAATATGCTATATTAGGATCAACAAGATCAAGCATCAAACCAAAAACCATGGGAGCGTAAGGCATAAACGTTGTCAACAAATATTCAGCGAATTCTTCTGCGTAAAATTCGTTACTTGTTTCGATTGTACTGTTGTTAGCGTCCTTCAAACGGTCTTTCAATTTGTGGAAAGCTTTGAAATATCGAATATAAAATTTAGAATTCTTATATACTGCATTACTTTTTTCATCAATTCCTTCTTCATCTGTATCAAATAAGTTATCCATGTTTACGTTATTTACTTTTTCTTTATCTTTTTCTAATTCGTTCCACGTTTTACTGTTTCGCACTTTTTCGCAATGCAAAAACAGAAAGCTATCTTCTGCAGCCTCTTTGTTTTTAGTTAACAGTATTATCATAACTTCTTCAAAGACCACATCTAACGTATCTACATTTCTACATAACATTAAATGAGCAAATAACTCCAACATCATTCCTTTTACTGGTTTTAATTCGCGAAAGCGTTTACTTATAGTTTCAGAAACTCGTCTTTGAACATGAGCCCAACAGGTTAATATTATCGTTAAATCTGCAGACCATTTTCCTGTTTCAGTAAAAGTATAGCAAGCATCTAAGTACTGGCTTATAGTCAACATATTAAATGCTAATCCAATACCATGAATAAAAGCCCAACTCCAATCTACAACTACGGCATCTGCTATAGGCCATTTTCCAATGTTTTTTTGTACATAATATTTGAAGTTCAGCATCATTACGTGAATAGATTGTACATTATGAGATTCAGTGATTGCTTGAAACACTGGCATAGTCAACGACTGTAAGTTAGCAACTAGACAATAATACATCATTCGTTTAGAATTTACATTGTTCGGAGTCCGACAGACATTTCCAGTAGCGTCACCATGTAAAATGATAGCTCTTGTTTTCTTTATACTATTGTCCATATTTTTTGCGTTATCTAAGACAATTCGTATTTGTTTCTCATGATAAATCAGTGCTGTGAAGGGAAGTCCTACTATCTGCAATGAATTGTTTGAATTTCCATGTTGATTAACCCATAACTGCATGACATCAGACAAATCTGCTGATTGCAGACTTAATCTATTTTGTACATTTCTTTCTGAATTAATTTTTCGATATATTTCTGCTGGTCTAATACTTTGAGTGTCACCGTCAAAAAATCTTTCTGCATCAATTTTTAGTGATTCTTCTTCACGGATAGATTCAGCTCCGCAATATTTTAATATTTCTTTCAATTTATCTCGTTCTTGTCCTCTAATTTGTTTATACCTCGGTCCATCGAGTAATGGATGCCTATGTTGTAGAACATGCGTACTAAGAACATGTATATTGCAAAATACATCATTAGGAATTGTTACAAAAAACTTGAATCGGTGACGTGTTTTACTAGGTAATGAACAAGTTGCATATAAAGTATAATTATTAAATCCTGCATTTTTTCTGCCTCCCGTAAAGCATAAATGACATCCACATTTTAAAGACCTATCGAAACATCTTCTTATAAAAGCGTAACAATAATCCTTATTTATTTCACCTTTTTTATCTATTATTTCTTCTTTTAAATCTTTTAAAGTACTTATGTGAACAGGAAATTGGTCTTCCGTTCGTTTTCTTCCTCTTCCTTTACCTTTTTTTCTCATTTTTTTACAAGTTTCAACTTTACTTTTCTCTTCGTTTCCTTCTTCTCCGGTAGAACTATTTCGCTTTTTCTTTTCTCTTCTCATTGAAGTACTAGAGTCAGAAGACGTTGAGGAAAAGCAAGTACTTTTGGTTTCACATTCGTTCTCACTTTCAGATCCATTAGATTTGTTTGTCTGTTCACTATCAGAAATTTCATTCCTCAACGAGTCACCGAGGTCACTTATCAAACCTCTACTTAATATGTCTACTTTTTGTAGATTTTCATCTTCCGACAGATGGTTTACGTCATCAGATTCCAGTTTCTCACTTGTATTGTTTGCTTTTTCAACGTCCTGCTGTTCGATGCACAATGCAGTTAGTGACGCATCTTTATTTACAGATTTTCTTATCGTTAATAATTTATTATCGTTAATTTTTTGGTTTTTCTTTAACTTGCCGTTTTTTATACTTTTGTATTGTTCGGCAAAATTCTGACTTTTACATTGAATTTTATTATTTACATGCACGCATTCATCATTTACTTTGATAATGTTATCATTGTTTCTATTGTCGCACTGCCTATCACGTTTACCATTCACTTTCGCTAGTTCTCTATCAATCGTTAAGTTCTCCTCGGACTCAGATAATTTACTAATACAAATATCACTTTTTACTTTGTAACAATTAAGTCTTTCCCACAAATTCTTAGTGTCAATACTACTATCGGAGTTACTTCCACAAGATGACATTATTCTACGTTTTCTTCTTTTGCGTGATTTTTTCACAAACGGTTTAATTTCGCTTGAATCACTATTATACGAAAATACATTATTTTCAATCTTTTTTGCTGTTTCTTCGGTCGCAGATAATTGAGTAGAAAAATCAACATTTATATCTATTTCTTTTGTAATGTCTTCTGCAAGACATCTTTCATTTTGATTACCATCTAAGTCACAATGATATTCCGACATCATACTTTCAAAATTTGTATCATTTTTTGCATTCTTTGTTAATGACTTATAATAACTATTTCCTTCAGAACTTAAATGTAAAATGTGTAAACACTGTTCCACAGTATCATTGGATTCGTTTACTGTAAAAATGCGTTCACACAAATATTTCTGGTCTTTTTTAACATACATTTTGACAGGTATTTCATACAGTTCTGTGAACATCGCAAGTTCAAAATCAGTGCCACTAAACTTACTTTTCCTCATACTTGATTCAAACTGTATTTCATTTAAATTTAATTTGTGTATCTTGTGTGACAACTTTCCTTTACAATCCCAATTATCAATAACATAACTTATTATTTCCTCTTTAATGTCTAAATATTTTTCTGCTTTCTCAAAATAACTGAACGACAAACAACGATATAACGAATCATTATCATCCCCAAAGTCATGAATAGTAAAATCTGTTATATCATATGAGAAATGCACTTGCTGTATATTAGAAATAATACCGATATCTACTGTTTCGTCTTCGATAATATCTCTTTCGCAATGCGCTAAATCTTTTGTTGCTTCACTCTTATTATTTCCATTAACATAATTACTGTAAGTATCGTGGTTTGGTGTAGGGTGAGATATTACATATTTTTGACATTTGTCTACTTTTTCAAAATCACTTGTTACTAAGCGTATATTTTTCAAGATTTCTGACTTATTTATAGTATTGCTAATATCTTCAGGATATATAGTATTAGTAGTCTTATTTGCTTTACAGTTATCCACAGTGGAAGTTACTTTCGAAATTCTTTTACTATCTTTTTTTGTTAAGAAAGAAATTTTCGATTCACATTTGATACTAATAGAACAGTCTTCTTTATAAATATCCGTACTTTCAACACTTTCACTTTTGTTTGAATTAATATTATGTATGTATTTCTGCTTATTACTGTCACATATATTTGTGCTGGACACATTTAAACATACGACTTTTTCGTTTTCTTTCAATGGTATTTTTGTTTCTATTTCACATTTTGTTTTATTAACATTTTTGACAGATCTTTTCAGATTCTTCTTCTTATGTTCAGTGATTCCACTACGACTTTTTATATGTTTTGTTTCGTTATCTAGTATAACATTGTTAACATCACTTATACTTTTAAATTTACGAGTCATTAAAGTGGAAGATTTTGTAAATTTATCTTCAACTTTATAATGTTTCCTGTCGTGTAATGTTGTTTTGTATAAATTTGTAGCGCTTAACTTAAACAAGTACTTTTTAACATTAGGTTCAATATGCAAAATTTGAAAATGACCTTGCCAATCGTTTCTTCTAAATAAAAGCATAATAACATCTCCTTCTGTGCCGTTGAACGTTACATCCGACAATTCTTGTCTCATTTGAAAAACATGTATATTTTCGGGATGTTCCACATATAACCGCACTAACTTTACATACAGTTCACAAAAACCCATTATTTCTCGTTCGGAAGCATAAATGAAATTTCGTCTCATATGATTCATATATTCTTCTTTTGTGGGAAAGTAAGAATCTGGGTCATCCGCTCAACTAAATGCATTCAATCTATTGTAAGTATCATCATCTCGCCTTATATAATTTACCACATTTGTTCTAATATCAAAATGATAATCTTGTGTTCCATATAGAGAGTATGATAAACTACGGAATAAACAGTTACCATCACCAATGATATTAATAACATCAACCAAACACAGATTATTTTCAGCTTTGAAAATATCTTCATTTGTGTCAGCTTTTTCAATTTTTGTTACTTTCTCTTTATTTAGATGGCTACTGACAGCACCTAAATTGATCTTTTCACTCAAAATGAAAGCGTCATTATTTTGACTCACACTAAGGATACTTGCATTTTCTTTTCCGCTCACACTGAGAGCATTGCTAATTTGACCCACACTGAGGGTACTTGTATTTTCTTTTTCGCTCACACTGAGAGCATTGCTAATTTGACCCACACTGAGGGTACTTGTATTTTCTTTTCCGCTCACACTGAGAGCATTGCTACTTTGACCTACACTGAGGGTAGTTGCATTTTCTTTTTCGCTCACAGTGAGAGCATTGTTACTTTGACCCACACTGAGGGTAGTTGCATTTTCTTTTCCGCTCACACTAAGAGCATTGCTACTTTGACCCACACTGAGGGTAGTTGCATTTTCTTTTTCGCTCACACTGAGAGCATTGCTAATTTGACCCACACTGAGGGTACTTGTATTTTCTTTTTCGCTCACACTGAGGGTAGTTGCATTTTCTTTTTCGCTCACACTGAGAGCATCGCTACTTCGGCCCACATCGAGGACAGTTGCATTTGTTTCTTCGCTCAAGCTCGAAGCTTTCACCTCTTCAACCTCTTTGTGTCGCTTTTCATTTAAAACTACTTCTACAAGTTGTTTGAATAGTACCTGATTTAATGCTCTTTTACACTTAAGGTAATGACTTCTATCAGAAAAACAACGATTTTGTCGGAAGAGCTGCAAAAACTGGTGAAGATATTAGTACATCGTTAAGGGAAAGTAGAATAATAATATGTCTATACAACAATTCGTTAACACAGAAAAATAAAACGCGATTGTCATTGGCATGACCTAGCGGTGTCAACTATCTTCACGCGATTTACAGGTTTCGCAGTGAAGATCTGCTTCGAATTAACTTTGTTTTCGCACAAGCTACAACACGTCTCCAGAGGAGTGATCGCAGTGTTTGTATGGCAGTAAAGTAGGCACCGCCAGTACGTCTAAAATGAGAAAAACTATCTTATTATTTTGCTACAATTAAGCACTTATTTCGACCCCAAATAAAAATTTTGCACCAGGTGGATACAGGTGGATTCTTTTTATTTCAAATGGTGGGGGTGCTGTCTTAATGAAATTTCGGCACCCCCACCAATAAAATTCACACCGTTTGTTATTTACAACAAAACTCAACGATACCGTAATTTTGCACTATTTTTGCACTCTCCAAAAACCATATTATTTTAATTAAAATATTGTTTACATTTATTGTTTTGAAAATAAGTAAATTACATATTATAGATATAATAATATCAACATCGAAAATTATATTTCTTGTGGGTTATAATTGATGTATAATGGGTAGAAAATTATGTACTACTTATAAATGAAATATTTATTTCTTTTAACAAAGTGGGGGTGCTGTCTTGACCACCAATAGGCAATTATAATTTGTATGACATTGATTAGAAAAAACAAAGTGAATTTTAATTTCCAGTGGGTTATAATTAGTGCATTATTGGTACAATATTATGCACCACCTACAAATAAATCAATAACTGCCGAATAATGGTCAAGTCAGCACCCTTTTCCTCCCTTTGTTTAAAAAAAATGAATAATTTATTTTCAAGTGGTGCATAATTTTGTACCCATTATGTACCAATTATAACCCGATTGGAGACGAAATTCGCTTTGTTTTTCCTAAACAATATCATATAAATTATAATGTTATTAGATTTACGATTTGTAATGTAATTATTTTCAGAACATTAAATATAAATAATTTTTTTCTGAAAATAATATGGTTTTTGGAGAGTGCAAAATTATTGCAAAATTATGGTATCGTTGCATTTTGTTGTAAATAACAAAACAGAACCCCCTCTATTTAAAAAAAAATCCAGTTGTACATCGGGTGCAAAATTTTTGTTTCGGATTGAAATTAGTTTTTAATTGGGGCAAAATTATAATGCGCCGGAAGTTTGCAACGTTTATTTGCAACGAATTCCAAATTCCATAAATTTTCAACCGAAAAACTTATAATTCCAAAGGAAAGAGTAAACGAAATATATACCCAAGTAAAAATAGCCTATTTTTTGACCAGTAACATCATGCTGTACTGGCGAAATCCTGAGTTCTGGCCTAGGGCCTGGCCAGGCACTGGCCCAGAACCCAGCATATCGCCGGTACAGCGTGACGTTACTGGTCAAAAGCTAGGCTACTTTTTACTTGAGTAATTGTTTCATTTTATACCGCGTTGATATAAATTTCAGTTCTGATTTTGATTGTCGATGGACGAAATGATACTTTGGTAAAATATTGGTAAGAAATTAAAAAACTAAACGAATTGTACCCTTCTTGTACCTCAGAAATAAAAAAAAATTAAAGTTACTAAAATCCGGCCCGGAATTCAGACAAGAATCCGGGGCGGATATTTTAAGTAGGGTAATTAAACCGCATTGCTGAGCTCACTATAATATCTTAAAATATTATTTTGTTTCATTTAAATCAGGGGAGTCGGTCGACTCTCGTCGGCAAGAATTTTTACGTATAACGACGATTAATTACATCACATGATGTGTAACGACGACGAGGTGACCGACTCTCTTTTACCTCATTAAACATAATCTCAGCGAAACACAGTATTCTGTGCATATATAATAAATACAATATATTATTTCAATATGATTTTTGTTCATTTTTGTATTAAACAACCTTGAATATGTTTAATTTATAAACTAATTTGTATAATTGTCTTTTGTTTAGAAAACTCGAGTAAAGCGACGAATCTGAGAGCAAATGAAAAGTTTATGAAATTGAGTTTAAAATGTAAACAAAAAACAATAAATAAATTAGAAAAAGGGACACCAGCAAACGATTTAGCTAATGAATTGCATGTATCTCGACAAGCAATTTTATATATTTTGAAAAAAAAAAAGATATTATTAAAGAACGAGCTGAGACTTTAAAAAAGCAGCATGGCAATTTGAACAAAGTTTCAATGGTTGGTATTAAGGAATTTGAAAAAATACTATTCCAATGGTTTTTACAAACCGGAAGTTTAGGAGAACCTGTAAGTGGTCCAATACTTTAGAAAAAAACTGTATATTTTAAAGCAAAAATAGAAGGACCGAGCAAGTTTGCTGCCAGTGATGGTTGATGCTCAAGGTTTAAAATGAGGTATGGAATCCGACAACTGACCATAAGTGGTAAAAAACTTTCAATTGATGTTATTTCTAGTCTTGGATTCCAATAACAATCATAGGCGTTTATTGAAAAAAATAATTATAAGTTATAAAATTTAATACAAGAAGCTTTACAAACTTTGAATATTCTTCAAAAAATGTATTTGATACAATGTCAAGAAGGAAAACGTAAATGTAGTTTACACCTCTGATGTTCACCAATTTTTTGTCGAATTAATTACTTTTCTTTTGCATTTGCTTATACAATAAATAAAGAAATTAAAATTTTATAAGATTTTAAAAATAGATTATATTTACGCAATTAAAATATAATTATCAGATTGCAAAAAAAGTATATGGACTTCAAAAAGCAAAATATATAAATTTTGGACAAAATATGTATTTATTTAATTGTTAAATATTAATGTGACAGTATTTGTTATAAAGATTGTTCAAAGACATTTTATATCAATAACAAAATTATCTATAGGCTAAGAGAGTAACTACAGTAGAGACCTCTCATTTACGTGGAAGAACTAGAACTGGCTTATTCAAAGTTAATTTTCTAGGATAATATAAAGTAAATTGATGTAAATGTTTCATTTTGTTTATCAACGATGAATATAATAATAATCTACAGACAAATATTTAATCAGATTTTAAAAATAAATAAGTGCCCCGCAATTAGTTCTATAGTTAAGATGGCGCTTTCGGCGTTTTAAAAAGATACTCTCTTAGCGTATACTTTGTAAAAGTGATATGTATATATTTTGTTGCAAATGTCTCCACTTAAGTATAAAAAATGAATGCGTTTATGTTTATGTCAGCCCTATGACACTTTGGCATTCACTCAATGTAATATGGTGACTACCTAAATGGCTGAAGCCATCAGGTGGCGCTGGCATCTTTTAGATCTGTTTACTGTGGCATTCTAACCTAGTTCTCTGATTG
>JABFOV010004146.1:0-14554 GCA_022817685.1 Aradophagus sp. ZL-2020 | reverse complement strand
AGTTTGCAACGTTTAATTGCAACGAATTCCAGTCTGGAAAAATGTCGTCCATCAATTTTCAAAAAAAAAAAAAAAAACATATTGTCTTTTAAATGGCTTTATCTTTTTGTAAATTGTTTAATAACGACTTTTCCAAGTTCAAATTCGTTGCAATTAAACGTTGCAAAATTCATGCACATATTGTGTATGTCTATCAAAAACCGATGAATACATAGGATTTTTTGCACATCCAAGTATTTATAAATGTGAATAACAATTTTCTCTTTAAAATGTTTATGTTGCAAAATAAATCTATTTCAGTATAATGTTTATGATCGTTACCAATTTTTTCTTTTGCAAAATAATCGATTTTCAAACGAAATACAATTTTTAAGTTTCACTTACAATCATTTTTTCGACGTTGAGAAAAGATTTACAAAAATCGGAGTTTGTGCATTATTCCACAAAAAGTTTGCGAGTCCTCGCTTCAGCATAAACTTTTCTGTCCAAATAAGGTAAAATTCTAAACAAAATTTAATTTATATTCAAAATAAAATTTTCTGAAGAGCTAACAACTTTTTAATTAAATAACGTTCCTTATTTAATTAGTCACATTTTCGTGAAACAACGAGCTAACGGAACTTAAGAAATTGCAATATTTCGGGAAAATTTAATTCATTATAAAATGTTTACCTTTCATTTCCTGCCCCTCTTTTTGTATATTAACGTTTTTTCATTCCCGTTTTACGTTTCGCGAAAAGTAACGCGAGCGAGCGAAGGCAAACACTCGAGCGAAATTTCAACCGAAAAAGTGCGCAACGCGTCGGCTATTGCATGGCAAATTGACACGGCTGCTTTGTTCGGTTTACAATTACGAATTCGCGGCCGCCATGAGTGAGATTAATTTTCCCCCCTCTCGGGTTGTGAATTTCTCATTGGGCGACTTTTTCGAAGTCATCTCTCGGCAAAGTTTTGTAAAATCTCGGAGCGTTTCCTTTATCGAAAACTTTTAATTGTACGCTTCCTCCCTTTTTGCCGGCTAAAACTTTGCTACGCGCGCACTCTCGTTATAAATTGTATCGCTTAAAGTTCGACCAATGAAGCTTCAGCTTGCCGCTGCGTGGAGCTAGTTTCAGTTTTTTTTTTTGCATTTTTGCACATTTGCACTTTTTTTTCGGCAATTTTACTAGTACAAATAGGCTAGATAATGTCTAAATCATTGAGTACGATGTTTTAAACGTGTGAGGTTTCAAGCCATAATTTATCATTTAAAAAGAACCACGACGCAATACATGTATATAATTAGAAAGTGTTAAAACGTATTATGTCATTTAAAAGATGATAAAATATTATATTTCGATACACGTACAGGCATGAATGTTAATGAAAAAAGAATTTTTATAACTAACAATGTCGTGCAATAAAACTATGGTGAAGTAGTGCAGGAAATGGTAACTTTCTGCACTTGTGTGGAAATTTACATGCAGATGGTCGTTTATCAATAAACTAGGGATGGGCGATTATTAAAAAAGTTGTGATTAATCGAAAAGCGATTAATCGTTAGATGCAATTAATAATAATCGATTAATTACATTACGATAATCGATTTTAACAATAATCGATGTGACGTGTTTTAAATAAGAAATAACTACAAATTTAAAAAATAACAATTCAAGAACTTTGAAAACTGTTTTCCCAGTGAAGACTGACTGATTAAAAAAAATTTAAAAGAAAATATACATTCTGTTGAAACTGCAGATTTATATTCAATAATAAAAATAAATAAGGAATAACAATAAATGTGTCCTTCTCTTTTTCTTTTATCAACGTATGTGTGAATAAAAAAAAAATATAATGAGATAATAACCGTCGACGATTATTCGTTACAATCATTACAACTGTTTCAACGAGAAAAATTGAAAAATTGAAAATAAATTATTTAATTAGCAAAATGTAAAATCCTATCAAATAATTGTATAAAATAATCAATTTGTAACTAATCGATGTAATTTTTCCGATTAATTACATCGAAAAATCGATTGCTCGGTTAAGCGCGATTTAATGGCTCACCCCTACAGAAAACATTACTTTCTTACTTGGGTTTAAAATGGATACTTTGCGTATGCGTGCACAAAATATAACTTTGCGTTAAATTGTCAATTTTGTCGCTGTTCAAAGGTGCAAGCGAACGTGAAAACAGGTGCACCAGAGATAAACACGCGGTAAAGAAATAGATGATTTCGATTGGTTTTTACACGATCATGATCGGGTGCGCGGCCGAAAATAAAACGCAGCCGAGTTTCGATGATCCCGCGGCGAATGAAAATTTCACGCGGCAAATCGATGTAATGCGATTTTTACGAGCGACGTCTGATTGCCGCCATAAAAATAACGCGTTTCGCTTCGTTTTCTGGGTGGCGGGTTACGCGTGGAAACGTAAATTGTTGTTGGCGAACGGCGGGAAAGAGCGGCGAAAAAATGGTTGGCAAGCATTAAAAATGCATGCGTTGTCGGCGTGTCGTCTTTATCGAAACGAAAAATCATTCGTTTGAATGTTTGATAACGTTCGATGAGGCTGAAAAAACAGCGCAACGAGCCTGATGAACCGGTAATACGATACAGCGATGCTTTTAAAACGCGCTGCGCGGCGGCGTGAATTTTTCACGAGATACAAAATCGCTCGATTCCGAGTTACGAAGCAACGATGACGCACAAGTAACGGTCGCGTTTCACGGCTCTCGTTTTTTTCATTCACTCTTTAGCACTTGAACAAGTACACTTTTGTTGTCACCTAAAAATCATTTTTTTTCTTTTTTTTTTCACTTTGAGAAAGATGTGTCTCATCCTACGTTGGGGACTGGCGGTTTCAATTGTTTTTATTTGAATTTCCTTCAGTCGATTACTATCGAAATAGTAATTAAAGTAGTATCGAAAGAGTAATCGAATAGTAATAGTAGTTTTTTTCATTCGATTATTCGATTGTTGATATTTATTTTATTAATAAATAAAAAATGTGTTGTCAATATTTTTTAAATTTTATATCATGCTAACATAAACAATTTATATTTTGTAACACTCTTACACAATACTTTTGGTGCAAAAGAATTCACGTTGATTGAAAAGGATTTGAAAGAAAAAGATTTTTTTTTCAACTAAAAGTATATTTATTTATTTTTATTTCAGACGTTGTTATTTATTGTCACTTTGAATTGGATTTGGATACCATTTTCATTATTCTTATTGAATTCTAAATTTAAAATTCAAATTAAAATATATATGATTACAGATTTCGATAAAAATCAATTATTTAAAAGACTTGATAAATCAATTATCTAAAATTATTTTCTAACTATCGCTCATTCCTACCTTACCCAAATTACTTTTACGCCAAGATAATTTCCACTTTGTTACGCGGATAATTTTTTTTCAATATTATGAAGTATCAATGAAAAATAAACTGAAACAACAATAAATAGAAAAAAAAGTGCAGTTCACCTTCATTAAAATCCTTGTTGAATTTGTCGTTGGAATCAAATATCTTATCTTTAATTGAATGGCGTTTGAAAGAGAATTGATCTGTTCGTTTCATTTGTAATGAATTATAAAATTAATTTTATAACAATTTTATAAAACATTCAATCGTCGGTAATTTATGAATCTTGCGTATTTTTTCAATATGACATCCTTTTAACGACTCGAATAAAACGGAAACGCGAGCTAATGATACAGCACCTGTTACGCATTGTCGCAAACTTCGGTGCCCTACACCAAACGGCGCTTGGATCGTTACCGAAATTCATTCGGAAGTGGAGAAACGTGAATTGGACGAGGCACCCTTTTTCAACTAGGTTTATGTGATTCTTATTACGGCTGACGATAGCAATCGATCGATCGTTCTCGAAATTTCATTTGACAATAAGCGTGTCATCGTGCGATAGATTTCGCACGATGACGTCATCGCTTTTCGTCGTCCGATGTTTACGACAAGTTGAGTGCGGGTGTTCAACTCTGAAAGAGGTCCAATCTTCGAAGTGGGTATCATTTTCACCCCATCGTAAATTTCAGGTCTATCGATTTGTGTATCGCGGCGTGGTTTTAGTAAATACAACAAAATCGAGAAAATGAAAGCGTACGTTGCAAGCAAAAATTGTTTCAAACGTACCGATGCTTTTGAAATTTCCAACGTTTGTTAGTAAACAAAAATTTAATCTGATACGATTTCCTACATCTGAAAACGATGGGATATCTTATCGAATAATTTTGCCAGAAAAATTATGAACATAGTCAACTTTTAGAGCACAATTTTTCAGTTCTAATCAAAATATATGTTGTTAAATTACGTTAAAATAATTTTCGTTTACTAATAAACGTTGGAAATTTCGTTTACGTACGTACTGTCTGTTTGCCAATAATTAAAACACTGATTTAGCATTTTAAAAAAATCATCTTCCGATTTTTCACCCATGAATCTTCTTCATTTTCATACACTTTTTCGTCAATAATTCAAAGTTCCACTTTAACGTTCGCTCCCTCGGTCCGTAAAATAGTGTACATGCCTCGGGTGCAGTGGCGCCCTCAGCAATAATACACTGTTATTATTATTGCATGTTTTATCACTTTTCTTTATTTACTTTTCAATTGTTTATTTTGAATTTGATGAAATTGTCTTTTACGGAAACTCGAGCTCTCCAGTAGAAAAGATGAATTTGCGAATTATGGATGAAAATTGAACGAATAAATAAATCAATGCTACTTGTTATCCGTTTTCACAAGATTTTAGTAAATATAATTTATTTTTGAACTGAAATTAAGTCAATTGGTCGAGATTATCAAATACCATGTTTTTAACAACTAATTGTTTCAAGTACTATTTTTTAATCGTAAAACCTTGAATAAATTGTATTTTGAATTGTGACGAGTCAATTATTTTACGTATCGCGAAAGGAAAAAAATAATTGTCCAGTGTAAAAGGGGAAAAAACATTGGTGAAATTTGTAAACTGCTTAGTAAATCGTCGTTCTTGTCGCAACACTTTCGCGATATTTATTTTAATTAAACGCATTCTGCGATGTTGCGTATTTTGTGACTGCGACATTAAAATTGTTATATACCTTGAAGACTTCGTCACGTATACTGTACGTTACGTATCTTATTCGTAGGATTTCATTTCGCGGTACATTCGAAATTTACATCAAGCTATTAGAACATTTCCGATGTGCTGATAATAAAACAGATAATAAAATCGAAGCTCCAAGCACGGCTCGGTATTAAACGTTATCGGCAAATTGTAAAATTTATATCGTGTTGTACATTGATTAAATTTATATGCCGCGGAAAGAGAAAAGGAGACGAAAGTTCGGTAATTAATTTGCGAAAGAAAAAAAAACAAGCCCGTGGGAATTAATTACTGAATTATTTGATATTCTTAAAGTTTGCGTAAAAGAGAAATAAATTTTGAATGGCAGGCTTAAACATTTCCCGAAAGTTCGAAGAATATTTAATATATTATCAAGCGCGATTTATTATCTTCGAAGGAAGATCGAACGTATCCTCTGTAATAAAACTAGTTACATCATTATTTGTCGCGTTACCGAACGCTTTTCGTCGCACTTATGTCGACGACTGCCTCGTTATCGATTAAATTAAAAGAACGTGATTCCGAACGAAATTATTTTTAATGTTGTATTTCTCAAAACGGATCATTAAATATCACATTTTATTTGGTAATTCATAAAAGCAGTTGTACATGGCGTTGAAAATAACGTCGGTATTTTATGCATCGTTACCATATTTTACGATTTAACGTCGAATCACGAAGAAATAATAAAGCTCATAAATTAATATTTTCCTCGATCCCGGCGACTATAAAAATAATAATACCAACTTATTTCGTTACATTCGCTGATATTCCGGCATTCCGTACGCGTGCTCGTCCTGCGTTGGTCGCCGAAAAATAGCCACGTAAAATTAATGTACTTGCATTGGAAACCCGTTTTATATAAGTGCGTTTCAGCCGCACGAAATACGTTAACAATTTTCATAACGTGTATCATCGAATTTCGTGTGTACGCTATTGTATTAAATTTACAAAATTACTGTTCGCCTATATTTGATAGATCACGGAACAAGGTTATGTAATAAAAAATTACCTGCAAAATATTTGGTTATATAACAAAAAAATATTAAACGCTCCATGTTTGAATTTTACATATGGCAAGTTGCATAAAAAATATTGCGAAATTGGTATGAAAGTGTGCAAACGTGCTTGCCGGCGGATGTTTTTTAATAATAAATTTGCGTTTAATTAATTTTCGAGAATCGCGGTACATGTAAATAATGCGAAAAAATATAAAGGAGAGGTTAAACAATTCTTGATTCAACAATGATATTACGTATGTATCAAATGCATATAATATGCATTCGCTTTTTGATAAATATTGGAATTGCATTAGATATTAGTAGAGTTACACATATTCTTATCTTCTTTTATCACATTATTGTGTGATCTCGCTGAAATATCGGACTACCTATAAAAGTGATATCTCCGTGATGTTTTAACAAGAATACCGGTTTTTCGAGAAATTTTGTCAGCACTTAATCAATGTTATTGTAAAAAAAAAGTTTAATTCAAATTCGAATTCAAAATTCAATTTTTTATTGATACTGATAATTTGAAGCAATTACAAACACATTGTTAATAAATTCGTTATCAATACTTCATTTAGCTGAAATTCTGCAATAATTTGTCGCGCGAGAATATTTATACAGTTCAACGAGCACGTGACATCGTTGATGTTTCTTTCAATAAAAGACTGGGCTCTCGTTGCGACTGTAAATTAATGAGCACGAAAATTGCGAACGTTTTCAAAAAACATTGTCCGAAATGTGTGATAAATGAATGAGTCATAACGATTCGTAGATGGCATCAAACGTAATTCCGCTACAAGCGAATCGACAAATGAAAAGAAGTATCGCACGCGTCACCGAGCATGCAGTTTGCAAATTGTCGTCGTTCCTCGCCGGAGTCGGGCAAATTAATTAAAATTCACGCCGAAAGGTCGTTACGGGCGGCCCGAAAATCCAAAGACGCCTGGCCGTGGCGCCTTTTTCTTGTCTCGCGTTGCTCGATGTAAAATGTCGAACAACGTTTTAATTAAGATCGTCAAAGAAATGTCGCTTGATTAAGTTTTATTTAATTACAAAATCTGACGTCATTGTTTGTCCAAATAGCGTTGCCTTATCTAAAAACGAACTCAAAATGTCGGGTTTTCCGCTCGACGCAGTTTCATTAAACAAGGTGTATTTACTGAATTAATGACAATACTGATAATATATTCCACATTTGTTTGTAAGCAAAAGAGTAATGAATTTTAGGAAGAACAAAAAAAAATTGTAACTCGTGGATAAAAAGTGGTAAAGTAGTATCAGCGAGAATAGCAAGTACTTTTCCACTACTATACTATATATTATTTTGTAATCGAATGTAATTAATAATTAAGACTTTGAAAGAGGTTTACATCATGTTTGATGATAAAAAAGACAAAATTAACAATGCCAAAATCAATATATTATAACTTTTTTGCCGTGTAAATGTTTAATATCCATTGTACAAGATGTCGACTTTTTGACTAAGGAAAGAAAATTTTGTTTCAGGTAAGTTGGAGAAGAATCATTTCGGAGCGATGCGCGACGGTCGCGTAATTATTTGGTAAGCAATTACGAGAGATCGATACATTGGAGTTGGTTCAAGAGCGAGCGTCTTCCTCTTAATGTGAGTACTAAAACACGTCAGGCAAATCGAATCGCAAAAGTTAACCGCCAATTTAGCAATATCCATCTGCCTCGCTTCATTTTGACGATGGTTGCCGCGACGTTCAGGTTGTCTTGGTAATTAGAAGCAGTTTGGCTCACTTTACCACCCTCTCCTTGCCTCGACAATAAATCTTGCTTTCGTCCGATTCGAGCACCGGTTTGCCATTAAATCAGTTAAAAAGGCCGGAAACAAGTTCAATCGGGAGTAATATGGTTCGACTTTTTAGAAGGTTATAAACGTGATGAACATTTTTCATTTCCCTCTCGCGGCTCTTATTTAAAGGATTTCATCTTGTTTCGCGTAAAAGCACAAATTACAGACCGTAGCCGAGTCATTTACACGCGTAACTCGAGATAAAACGATCGCCCCAGTCTGTTTACGACGGCTGTAATCTATAAGATTTTAGATTACTTTGGACTCGAAGTAACAAATTGCTGACGAAATGCCGTCTGCGGTGTGTCTAGGCTTTCGTAAACTTTTTTTTTTTAAATTGGAACCATTCAACTCCACGGAAATTTTGCAATTTACAATTTTACCAATTCGCAAGTTAAAACAAAATCCCCGATGGTTGAAATTTCCCAAAACATCAATTTCCAGGCAGCCAGTAAAAGGCCTTATTTCACTGGTTTCAGCCATGTAAAAAAGAAAAAAAACAATATCCGGTGATTTATAACCCGAGCTTCGAACACTCGAAGCTCGGGTTATAATTCACTAGAAATTTTGTTCTCCCCCGAAATGTCCCCGCAGCTAATCAGAAATTTGCGTGCCAGATTCTCTAGCGAGTTAATTCTGATGCGATGGCAAGTGAAGTGGCGCAGAGGGGGGGGGGAGTGTAGAAATTTGTAGCCCATCGATGATGGCGCCCCCGTTTGATGGGCAACGGTCGGCGCGAAAATGTGCCCCACCTGTTGCCAAACAATAGCCGCGGAAACGAAATTACGGCCCGAGTTTCCGCAGTTCGGTTGCAGTAAACGTCAAGAAAAGCACGCCAGCCCCGGGAATGGTATTAACAATCGCGTCCGACGCGGGCTGCATTATTTATAAGGAGAGAAAAGCGTGGCGCCAGTGGGGGCCAGCGTTGACCCAGATCGTCGTTTGCAATCCCTCGAAAGCGGTGCCATCAAAAAGCCGTTAAAGCGACAACCGAATGCCGACGTTCAATAAAGCCGCGGAATTGTTTTCGGGTGTTAGATGAAAGATTACTTTTGCGTGCGATCTAATGCCGGAGTGTCGTGTGGCGAGGGGCCGCTCGGGCTTCGGAATATTATGACGCGGCCGTGGAAAGGGGACAATAATTTACAACGACAAGACACACGGCGCCGTTATTGGTCCATAAAGAAGCTGTTTCGTCGCTATGGTTTTCTCGTTTGGAGGAATAAGGGGAGGGCCGTGTTATACAGCCGACGAAAAAACTACCGCCTGCATCCTGTCTCGGAGCTTTCCCGCGTGCTCCTCCCGGGCTGTTTCAATGAAACCTAATATGTCCTCGGCAGAGCTTTCGGCTATTTAAATCCATTTATCTTTCCACTTCGGTCGCCGATTCGTAGGCTCCTGGAACGTTTTGACGTTTTCTCACACGAGGATATTACAAACTCGAGGGCGAATAACAAATCACCGAGTTGCAGTATTCATATTCGGAGATGCTTCCGTGACGAAGGTCGTTTCGTCAAAGGGAACGTGCAGGTGGGGGAACAAAAAACGTAGCCGCGTGATCCGCTGCACAATTTTCTCCGCAAGATCAGCGCTTTATGACTTGTAACGCCGACGATGACACGAGCTCATGTAGCCTCGATGACAATGACATTTATGCACGTGAGTGTCGATTTTACGACGACCGAAATATACTGACCCAAAGGCCGTAAACGATATTAGTATCTTTTGCTGCCGCAAAGCTCGAATAGCTGTGTCTCGGAGATGTTCTAATATGCTTGCTGGAAAACACCTTTGTTTCCACTACGACGTGACGAGGTGTTGCTGATAAGTTGCACCGTCTGGAAGATATATATCAAGTCGGCTTTACCACTTTAATGACCATTGCTAAACATTAAATTGCGCCAACTTATTGGTCTCTAAAAGGAATTTTCTTTGTGATGTTAGAACACTGCGTTAAAATAGTGTGCTAATAAAAAAATTGTAAATCACATTTTTTGATTTGATTTGATATTGTTTATAAAGTCGTTTATTTAAAGAAAATTACATGTTTTGACAAAATCCATTTTGCGATTTCAACTTGAATGTAGTTACAATTGAAATACTTGTTATGTGTATTGTATTGAATTTTCTACAACCCTAGAGAATACATGATAATGTTATTAAACTCAAAACATAATTAAATTATTACGTTGTTAATGATTATTACGTTGAAAAGTTATTTTTTGATTTGTAATTTTTAAAATTTGGAATTATTATCAACCGTAGATATTCCTATTTGGGTATACGTGATTGAAAAATGGCTACATTGTGTGGACACTTGTTGCCTCTAATAGTTTGCAGTCATTAGGGTAATTAATTCGACGGTCGCCCGTCTGCCGTAAATCATTCGCGGTCTCACTTCTCTCCTTTTCCATTTTCGCCCGTGTGACGTCCACGGAAATAGCATATGTAATACAGAGAAGTTAAAAAATATAATTTAAACGCGGCAACGCCGCTCTAGTAAAAGTCATGCTGGCATGCAAGTTTGCAGACGTTGGATTGCTCGAAACGTGCGTCTACTTCCACGAATATTTCCCAGCTTCTTCGGTACGTCTGCGTTTATTATTAAAGCACACTTTACAATTCTTTCATAATCGAAATTGCTTCCGCGATGTACAATAATGAAAATTGAGTATACCATTTGGTACAACATTCTGAATGCAGATACAAATTTCACGTTTATTAGGATGTTAATTCATTTACTTGTCAAGTTTTCTTATGCAACTTGGAATGAAAAAGGAGGAACAACTTTTTTTATCTCGATTTCAACAATCTCGCCCCATTAATTTTCATTATTTCTCTATAAATGTTTTTTTTTTTTTTATTTAATTTGACTTGCGGATATGGTACAACAATTGAGTTCCACTTGATGACCCAGTGACCCTGCGTCAATACTCAACATGCGAATTTCGCGATGCGAACTCTGGTATACCTGCTACTTTTACTCTCGAAAGCTCTCTTTCCGAATGGTCTTTGCAGCCTATCGACGTGATTGCAGGCAATCACTAATTGGCAAATCCATAAGATGACGACGCGCAGTTGGAAACTAGGTGGCAACATGTCTGAATATTGAAAGCCTAGTGGGATATGCACGTACTCGAAGCTGCAAGGCGCGGAGGGCTTCTTGTTACGGCGCGCATCTATAAAGTAGCATCACGTCAAACGCAAATTAATTAATAACATTCATACATGAAGCAAACGCAGCCGTTACAGTTACCTTAACAGGAGGCTTCTGCCGGGTGAGGCCAGTTAATGCTGGCTAAATTATCTCTTGTACTTATGCAATGATCATTAATTTATGCGCGCTTCCAAATCCTCTTGCCATTACAATTTCAAGACCCCGTTTCGTGGGCCGGGCGCTGGCACATTTGTGTGCCAACACCATTTATCAAATCTACAACCCCAGTTGATATTCGAGTAGCCTCGCCAACATAAACATTCGCTTTGAATTGGGCTTTCCTATCGACGGTAAACACGTTTGTTGTATTATCTATTCCCAGATAACCTTACTTCCAGTTGCAAGTATTGATAATTGGATAGCTATTGAATAACCGCTGGACAGCGTTTTTTCCATCCAGAGTGAAAGATCGATATACTGGGTATCCGAACAAAATCACTTGGACAAAATACACTGGAGAGAAAAAGATGTTCCAAAAATGTCCGTTTTCATAAGCATCGCAACTTGGCTACTTTTCGACGAGAATGAATCCATTTTTTAGTTCTAAAAATTTTGAAATGTTTGTTTTGTGGGCATTATAATGAGAGTTACAAGAAAGTCGTACGGCTCCCTTCATTCCCACAAAGAAAAGAACAAGTTTATAACTTCAACGAAGTGTGTACAGTGCGCATAAAAATCATAAGTTTTCGTATGCGCCATAATTTGATGTAAGCGTTACATTTTGGAAAAGGTTCATGTAGATTTGTGGACTCGGTTTGTCGCCAGTTTGTTTAACCTCGTACTTGTTTATGTTAGATATGGTACAAATTACTAACCTGTTGGTAAAGTGTGAACGTACTTTACCCAAATAAGAAAATTACTATCTCATTCTAATAAAATGTGTTTATTATGTTTTGCGATTTTCCGACAGAATGGACTAATGATTCGTTTATTTTGAAAAGTATGTCCAGGGTTTGCCATTAAAGTTAGTAATTTTCAAAGATCATTTTCCTCGGTGTGGCGTCCTTTTATGAATCGTTGATTTAATCGTATGTTAATGTAACGTAGAATCGAAATGCCCGCTAACGTAAATTTCATTATTTTGCGACAACTTTAAGCGAAAAATGTATGAAAAAGCGCCGGTGACTTTGTCACAGTCGCGACGTTTATCGCTATTATCCAGTCGCAGGTGCGTCGCTCGCGCTTTTTCAAGTTTACGAAGCCTTACAAATTTTACTACGTGTATCTAAGCCCGTAAACGGAATTAATACCGTGGGATTACCGTGCATTTCGAGAGCACCGACGTGCACCATAACCTAGATTTTTTTCATTTACATCCTCGCCAACTGCTCGTCATCGAAATTCGAATATCGGCGTTTGATGGTCGGGATGGCTCCTGTGCCGTGTTTCTTGTTCAACGGCTCTCGCCGAAATTATACGCCGGGAAATTCGAGGAGGAAATTTACTCTCGTTTTTCGCCTTCCCTCAATTCCCCCCGCCGGCGTATCTTAAATGAATTTTTATTCCGCGCGTTGAAAAAGTTTACAGTTTGATGGTCGGACGCGCGGAGAGATAGTTTAAAAATTTTGCAATAAAAAAAATTAGGTGGACCGTAAAAATTTATTTTGCGAGGGCAAATTTTTATACGGCTGCTCGTTTTACGACGGCCGTAAGATTTATAACGGCCTTCTCGCCCTCAGAATCCTGGCATAATTGTTATTGAAATTGTGCGTGTTTGTCTTGTTTGCGAGTCGCGTTGCTGAACGGGGTTGGAAAAACGACGGAAACTAGCGGGTAAAAGAGATTTGGCCTAATCTGCGCCGGGTATAAACACTTGCCGTTCGCTCTTACATTACTCCGACTGTATTTGCTCGCGCAGTTCAATGGAAGGCTCGCGTTAAGTCAGCTTTCGGGGCTTAATATCTCAGCGAATTAATAATCCCCGTAGCGCGACGAACAAAATCGTTACATTCTGCCGAAACGTGCGGCCGAGTTCCCCGCTTTTACTGTCGTTAGCTCGACGGCATTTTCTTTAGATTTAACGTCAAAGTTTGAGCGGTCGATTTCTCGAAATATCTATTCAAAATACTGGAAAACGCCACTTAGAATAAATAGTCTAGAAGAAATAAATATTCAAAGGAAAAAAGTGGCAGGATAAGATTAAAAAAAGTGACTGCTTAAATCAAAACAAATTCAGTTACGTTAAGAAAATATTCGAAAATAATATCAATACGTTCATAATTACTATGATGATAACAATATTGTCAATAGTATTATTATTATTGTTATTGTTATTCAATTGAAATATCGGTTGATAAAAGAAAAAGTTTCACGTAGAATTTCAATATTTATTCACGGCTATTCATTTAGCAGTCACAAAAGTGTTGGAAAAAGTTTTATTTCGTAAAAAAAGAGAGGTGAGATCGAAGCTCGCACAGTCAAAAAGTTTCGCAAAAAGGAAAAAAAGGGGGGGAGGGGCATAGGAGTCGAGCTCGCGGGACGAGTTAATATTTGATTATTTGACGCGGCGAAAATAGTAGAATAATATGAAGTAACACTGAATCGAAGTGAAATTGAAATGGCTCCAATGACGGCATTCGAATACGGCGATGCAAAATTCATGGATAAAAGCGCGGGAAGTTATTGTTGAAGTTGTGCAAGTTGCACGAAAATAATGTATTCCAAGAGACGTTGTTTTTCGGGCTGAATTTAAATTTGTGTCGTTTCCATAATTCAAACGAAAAACACGATAAAAGTCTTAAAACATTTTCCGCATATTTCGCATATCTTGTCCCCGGCGTTGTTTGCGTAACTTATAATTATATTCTTTATGAAACGCCATTTAATGAACGTAATTGCTTTTGCGCCGGCTGCTACTTTCGTTGTAACTCGACGATTGTAAACCCCGGCCGAATGTATCGCGCGGCGTCAGAGCCGGGCAATTATTCTTAATTAACACCAAGCCTGCCGCGGTGATCTATTCGCCGACACTTTTCCCCTCAAAAAAGCTTATCATTCATGTCCAGTTTTATTGTTCCGTAATAAACAATTACGCTCCGAAATTCCCGCACCGTCTTTTTATCTATCTTCGCTGAAATGATGAATATGTTTCGGAACTCGAGCAAGCTAATTCCACTCATTATCAATTGGTCGTTTCTTCCGTTTTTTTTTTTTTTTTTTTTTTTTTTTTTTTTTTTTTTTTATTTTTTTTTTGTTGTTTTTTTTTTACATTTCCCCATACACCAGACCTACCCTCCTCTTCTATTCTTCTTTCTTCTCTAAAAAAAAAAACGATTATAATACACAACTACGAGTACACGATAAGGACTCCCACATCGAATGCCGTCTTAGGCCAGAAACAACAACTGACAATAAATGACTCACGCTCTTGCACTACTATCATCGATCAGCAG